>VNKC01001300.1:0-40977 GCA_008042775.1 Drosophila pectinifera | reverse complement strand
ATATAATAAAAATATCTATAGTACATATAATAATATCTATAATACCTATCACTCAAAGATTGCCTTTAACGAGTCTCTCCTGTACCTCATAACCGAGCAGAAGTTCCGACTAGTTTCCCCCTGCGTACAAAAAAGTAGTGCTGGCACCTGGAGTTCCCCTGAATTTCGTCTGATCCAACATCTGTTTTTCTCTTAAGCCCCCAAGGGAGTCCCTGAAAGCTTTTTCGCTTATTTTCCCAGTACTTCATAAAAATCAGAATGAAAATTTGATACGATTAGCAGACGTTACAGGGTTTTTAAAAAATATCCATACATGCTTTTATGCTAAAAAGTATTAATCTTTAAATAAATATAATAATATTCCAACTTATTAGAAAAACAAATATTTGTCAAGTTATGGAAGGAATTTTTAGGGAGAGGGTTTTTAAAAAAGATCCATACATGCTATTGTGATCAATCATTACAGTTGATAATCAGAAATGCTTAAAAATTATATCTTAGGTTCTCAAATTAATACAATTCCCAAGCAGTTCTGTTGATAATGCCCTTGGCTTTCCTTTTGCCAGTTTATTGGCTTCAAAAATTGTATTCAAGGCAAAAAAAATAAAGTATTAGTCTTCAAATAAATAGAGTAATAATCCAAACAAATATTTGTCAAGTTAGGGAAAGAACTTTTCAGGGAGAGTACCTCGAACGTCTCGAATTCCGCACATCTGCGGCCGATCGCAAATCAAAAATGAGGGAAAGGTCTGTTTATATTGTAAACAGTGGAAAAGTTTAATCGTATTACTTTCGATAACATTTCAAATTAAAGTAATCGATTAATGTGGAGTCGAACCTCGGCGCTGTGTTCACCGATTAGAGTCAATTGGTTTTTTGGCCAAGTCGCACGTCCTTGCCCTCTCGTCTATTGGGTAATTAGGATCTCATTTGGGATTTGTTTTTGTCGAGAGTAAACAAAAACGGAAATATTGCGTATTCGAATTGATTTTACACGGAACAATTGGGCAAAAGTATCTCTGCCAAATAGGAATTTATGTGTTGAAATAGCGGCAGAAGGCAGAAGGCAGCCGCTGGCCAATTTAATTGATACGACCTCGGGGCGGGTAGTACATGTGTTTGCTTTGCTTTCGCGGCTAAAGCTACAGCTACAGATACAGATACAGTATCTGTATCTACATATATTGTTGTTGTTATATCGTGATTCATTGGAACACCAAAAGAGCCACACCGAAAAAACCGAAGCGAACCGAGAAAGAAAATACACAAATAAACCGAAAGCCAAACAAAGGCGGCTCAGCTTCGACCTTTTTGTTTTGGTCTTCAGCCAGAGAGGAGCGGCGAGGGGGGAGAGGAGTTCGAGCCTGGAGTCTCTTTGGAGTTTTGGCCACAATGGCACTCACATATCTGCAACAGTTAATTCACGATCAGTTTATCTCCAAACCGATTGACAGAGTGCTTTTCACATTTCAAATAAAAGCAAGTTTCCTACAACTCATAAAGCGCATTAAACGAAATAAACTAAAGGAAAATAATGGTTAGATGGAGAATAAACATTATCTAACATCTTAATCAGCCTAATTAATGGCCCATTATAGATTCAAATCAGATTAAAATAGATTAAAGCATTTATTTATACCAAATCCCCAATAAACACACATCAAAATGCTTGCAATCCTCATACAAGCATTATGTTTATTTTATATAAATATATATATGTATATGAATATGCATATCAGAGGAGTCTTATTTATGGAACACTCAAGTTCCGTTATAATTTTTACCATCCCAGCGATAAAGTTCCGAGAAGGAGAAGTAAAAAATGTAAAAAAGAGCGACCAAAGAGAGTTACAAAAATATTTGACTAATGATTAACCAATTAATGCTGATAAATGCCAACGTTCCGAGGCTGGGCAGGAAATTCAAGAAACCAGCCAGAAATCGGGCCCAAACCGACCTGAAAATGCCCTAAAAAAATCAATTAAATCAACAAAAATGTCCAAATAACTCCCAAATATATACACAATATTAAAGATTTAATTACCACAAATTAAATAATTTTTAAAACAAATTCCTGAACAATACCATGGTAACCAAATCCCCAAAAGAGTATTAAAAAACCCAACGGATATCCAAATCAAGGGAAGAACCGGTTCTGCCAAAAAGTTTATAATAAAACTTAACTATAGACACCACACACACTCGCCTGGCAGAATATATATATGTGCAAAGCTGTAAAAATGAGCCAGATAAAGTAAATAAATAATTGTCGTTCCGCGATATGTGATACAACATTTTGGAGCCCAAACACAAACAAGAGGGGTGGTATCAAAATAAAGGGGAAAGCCCCCTTTTTTTCCCAGCGAATTTCAATGGAATTTTTTGCATGCAGCGGCAAATGCAGCGCACAGAAAGCGACAAACGTGAGAGGCAAATAAATAAAAATACATTATGCAGAAAGCGAGCTGGAAACGTAGGTATGTAAATTTGTACAATACATACTACATACACACACACACACACACTCATGCCATATGCGTTATAAACAAAGTGCAATCAAAAGCCAAGTATGGCAAGCGAAAACATACATTTTCCGACGACTCAAAAATGCTCTGATAAATCAAAGTTACTCGGAACATTTCGCGGCTTCAGATTACTACTATTACTAGAAACTATGCCTATTTATGAAATTGAAATTTAATACCCTCAGTTAATAATATTTATAGCTCTAAGGTAGCTATAGAAAAGAGAATAATTATAGGTAGGATGTAAGAACTATTAATTAGTTAATTAGTTAGCTTTAAAGGGCTCTAAGCCGTGTACATTTCCAGTTATTGAATTTGAAATTTAATACCCTCAGTTAATAATATTTATAGATCTAAGGTAGCTATAGAAAAGAGAATAATTATAGGTAGGAGGTAAGAACTATTAATATTAGCTTTAAAAGACTCACTCGCCGTGAACATTTCAAATCCAGCTATTCAAATATAAAACAAAACATATTTAGAAATATATAAAACATAAACTTATACTGAAAACTACTCTCAAATGGAAACTAATAACAAACTAATAAACAAACTAATAAAGTCTAATCAAATTAGGAGTAGTATTAAGTCAAATAATCAAAAATCTAGGCATTTCTCCCCAGTCTTCAGGGTATTTCTCGGAAACTTTGAAGAGATGATGGTGATTCCCCCACAGGGAAGCTTGGGTAACTTGTTCAGGCCCCGGGAAAAGGGGTTCGCCTAGAGATCGGCCAAAACAATCGCTATATATATAGTACGAGGTACAGATGCACTTGCAGCACTTAATTGATGTGACAAGTGACAAGTGACTAGTGTGGAAACAATGGCCAACTAAAGAAACCGTCAGAAGCACCAACGCAAATTGGGGGTGGCAAGAGTGCACTCAGCAAAAAACAAGCCACACAAAACTATAATTATATTATAAATTCAACAATATGCATTTAATTTGTTTAATAGGAGCTTAAGGTTGTTTTAATTACGATCAATCAGTAGTTAAGTCACGACTTGATACAGTGTTGATGGGAATATCGTTTCATAAATATATATATATGTATATATCAAGATTACACATAGCTGGGAGAAGGTTTAAGACCCGTTCTTATAGCAGCTGATAATATCTTCTCAGAGATAATATACTTTACTGTAAGTTTTGATAACCTTTAGAGAGCAAGAAAACAAAATAGAGAAAATATAATATATAGAGATATATAATATATAGAGATATATAATATATAGAAATATATAATATATAGAGATATCTAATATATAGAGATATATAATATATAGAGATATATAATATATAGAGATATATAATATATAGAGATATATAATATATAGAAAATATATTATTTTAAAAGTCAACTGATTTATGTTTTAAGCCGAATTAAGTTTAAAACTGAAAATGAAACCAAAAAACATTATTTTGGTTAATTATTTAAGGGTAATTCACTACTTTCAGCTTGGTATATGTAGATTTACTTTATAACTTCAAGCTCTAGCTATCTTTAAAATTAAATAACTATTTTAATATTAAGAAAATTAATATAAAACGTAAAAATACCACAGAGCACATAATTTCCCATTTAAAATGGATTTTTTCGCCAATATTTAATATATTTAAATAATATTAAATTATTTTATTATTTAAATATATGTATTATTATTATATTATATTAAATAATATTTAATTTTCTTTCTTTTTCCCCTTCCCCTAAATAGCTCAGAAGATCGATTCCTTACCATGTCCTCCTCGTCCTCGCAGCAGTGGACATCCTGGAGCTGCTCCCGCCACGCCAGCACGGAGTCGGTGAGCAGGAGCCGGGCATTGGAGCGCACCCTCAGCTTGCGGCCCGCTCGGGAGGCCACGCCCCTCTTGCCGGGCACCGTTCCGGCGGCCAGAACCGCCCGCGCCCACTCCTCCTTGAGCGGGTGGGGGATGGCCGCCTCCTGGTCCTGATCCGCCTCGCAGCTGCAGCCGCTGTCGTCGTTGTGCTGCTGTGGGGCTTTTGGGGGCTTGTGGACTGGCGGCGGCGGGGCAGGACGTCGGATGCGGGTCATGAAGCGCAGGTGGATCTGGGAGCGCTGGTACTCGTAGAAGATGGCGCTGTACTTCTTGGGCTCCTTGAGGCTGTAGAAGATGCAGATGTTACGCAGGATCGGATGAATGAGCGGGGCCGGCTCCACCGGCACCTGATCCTTGGGCGGCGTGGGCTCCGGCCTGGCGCTACTGCCCGTGCTACTGATGGAGCCCAGGGTGGCGGTGCTGTTGGTAATGGTGCTGCCCAGGCTAAGGCTCTCGGCGGCCTCCTCGGCGTTCCTGCTCTCGCGGTGGAACATGAACTCCATGTCCGTCTCCCAGGCCCCCTGGTCCATGGAGGCGGTGGGCGAGGGCAGGGGCGTGGGCAGCATCAGCTTGGAGCGCTTGGTCAGCGTCGAGGTGGAGAGCTTGTGCCGAACGCCAGCGGCAAAGACGGCGGCCGCCTGGAGGGCCATTACATCCGCATCGGCATCGGAGGGCAGCGACTCGTCGTAGTCCTCCAGGACCTCCTCTTCGTCCTCGTCCTCATCCTCATCCTCATCTTCATCTTCATCCTCATCTTCATCCTCATCCTCTTCGGCACCTGTCCTTTGGGCCTGAACTAATTCCGGATCCGGATCCAGCTTAGCCTCCAGGGTCTTGAACTGCCAAATGGGCTGGTAAATGGATTCCTCCTCCTCATCCTCCATATCCTGGTCGGGGTCTATCGTGGAGCTATGCTTCTCCTTATCCAGCTCTTCCCCCGGGGGGCGGGGACTACTTAAGGTCGTCTGCGGACTTCGCACCGGAACCTTTGGCGCCGGACGTCGCACCTTGATAACGCAATTCTACAAAATTGAAGGTGGAAACAAAGGTCGGTCTTCTTCAAGTTGGCTTATTTCGGTGGTATATATCTGGCATTATCCTTCGAAATTGACTCACGGAGCGGCGTTGGGTAAAGGGGTTTCCCATAGATAATAAATAATGTTTAAGAGACTTTTTTCAATTTAATTTTATAATTAACTTTAGACTTTATCCTAGTAATTCTAGCATTTTTAACCTTCAAGTCCCTAGTACCACAAAAATGTACTTTAAATTACTTGAAAACCCCTTGAAGTTACTACTAATATATGTACATTATTTAATTTCTTTCTTATATAAAATAAATAAATTCCTTTCTCTCTAAATCTTCCTCATTTTCCATGAGTTAATATCCTTAATTTAGTTGCATTGTGAGGGGGGTTTTCCCTCCCTTGTTTTTACTAGAAATCATTATTAATATGCTCTAAGTTACTTCAAAAAGAATTTACCCTTTATACCAGGAATAACAATCATAAATAAACTTTTTTTACAACGATTTTTCATTAAAAAGTTGGTAATTTGCACATTCTTGTCGAATATGGTAACACTTTTCCATCATACAAACAATAACAGAAAAAAATATAGAAAAATAACGTTAATTAAACGTAGCTGTTTTTTGTTATCATTGCAAATTTGTTTGTTTTGTCCTAGCATTTTATTTTTTGCATTGTTTAATGGTTGTTTTTAATTAGATAAGTTTGTTTGTTTTTGTTGGTTTTTATTTCCAATAGTCAATGGAACGTTGGCATCCCTTTCGCACGCGAACCGTTAGTCAATTTCGAACTGCAGCGAAACGCAACAACATCGAGTACAGAGGGAGAAATTAGGTATAATTATTATATTTGAGGTATAATCACATCACAAAAATATTTTTATAAAAAAAAAAATTATAAAAAAATAAATCATTTTATAAAGCCAAATATAATATAATTAGGGTAATTTGTATTATTGATTTATCTTTTTTTCTCTCTCTGTCTGTGCTTTATTTTTAATTTACTCTTTGTTGTTGCTATTCATTACTTTAATGAATGTTGACCTGTGTGATTTCTTGCTGCTGCTGCTGGGGCTCCTGTTGCTTTTGTTGTTGTTGATCGCTGACATTGCAATTGCTCATGTTATTATTATTATTGTTGTTGTTGTTCGTGCTGCTGTCATTGTCATCATTGTTATTGCTGTTGCTGCTGTTGTTGTTATTGGGGCGCTCTGCCTCGCCTGTTGTTTTTGGCGCTGCCATCAAAGCTCTGCCGCCTTTGTTATTGTTGTTGCTGTTGCTGTTACTATTGTTTATTGCTCTATCACTCGCACTAACACTCGTCCCGTCTCGCGCTCTCCCGCTCGCACCGCTCTCTTCACGACGATTCCGCTTCGGACGCGCAGCAGCAAACACGTCGTCACGTACGCTGGAAAAAAAAGTTTTGAAACAGTTTCTCAGCTACTCACATCTTTTATACGGCGCCCTCTCTGTCCGCGGCAGCGAAAGAGAGCACTGCTCCCGGTTTACAGAAATTTCTGTTAAGATGAGAGGCGTTCTCCCGTTCCTAACAGAACTGTTGATAATCGGAATTCGCGGGCGCCGATCGGCGAAGGCTATTCTTTTGCTACATATATATTGTAAATAAAAGAGCCCTAATAGAGATAAAAAAATTAAACCTAGTAGTGCCCTCTCTGGCGCGCGAATACCGTTTAACAGTGACTGTAAATCCGATAGAATTTAGATTTCAGCTATTACCTTCCGTCAGAAGGCTTCTGGGAGTTCCGGCTAACAGAAATTTCTGTTAGGATGAGAGCCGGTCTACCGCTAACAGAACTTGGGGCTCTGCACGCAACAGAACGAGCGAAGAGACGTCGCCACTCGTGCCTTGGGTCACGCGCTCTCTCCCGGCCGCGATAACCATTGATCAGCAGGCGTTGTTGTTGCTGCCAAAGCCACTGACTGAACGATTTGTCATAGGCGCTGAGCGGGCCACGCACACACGCGTGCAGGCTAAACGAGAGAGCGAGGCTCTGCATGAGCGGCAACAGTGAGATTTTCGGCAGTGGCTCCTCTTCTGCTTTGCTCACGGCCATTGGGAGCTGCTGCTCGTCGCTCGTTTGCGGTTGGGGGTGGCTCTGGCTGAGAAACTCATTCACAAACTCGGCGGTTATGCCGCATCGCCGCTCTTGGGGCTCCCTCTTGAGCTGCAACTTTCTCTTAAAATCGCTGACTAAACTTAATTTGTCCTCCTTGCGCAGCGTCACAGGTTCTTCCACCGCTGGCTCTCTTTCATAGGCGGCTGGCACGCTTTTGGGTAGCTGCTGCCACGCCCCCTCCTCATAGGGATGCACTTGCCGTCGCAGTGACGTCATCCACTGGCAAATGCTGTCGCTTAAATACAAGGATGCTGGTGCTGCGCAGTCGCCGTCGTCGTCGTCTCTATCGCTCTGCTGCAGCAAACGCATGCGTGAAAGTCGCGGCCGCTTGCGTTCTGCCTTATCCGACTCCGGCTCTCTTACCCGCCCGTAGATGTGTTGATCGCTCTGGCTGCTCTTAAGCTGCAGCTCACTTTTAAGCTGGCAAATGCGCTGCATGTCAAAGGTGTCTTGGGTGCGGAAGACCTCGTCCACGTTGTGAATTATTTCCAGGGAGCCACCGCCGCCGGCCTTAACCTCGCGCTGGAAAAGCTTGCGCTGCAGAGTGGCCGAACGATTTAGGTGCTTCAGGGAGCCAAAGAGGCGGGTCAAGGTCGCGGCGCTGCTCTTGGAGTAGTTTAAGAGAGTTCGCGACCGACTGTTGCTTTTCGTCGCTGGCAGGGACGTAGGCGTTGGCACCGGCGTAGGAGTGATGTTGGGCGTGGGGGTGGTATTTCTAGGGGTGCTGCTCTTCTTCGTTTCTTTATCAAACTCTCTTTGGCACTGGCACTTCTCGTTGTCGCTGTAAATGCCGCGACACAGCTCGCAGATATTCTCGTAGATATTGCTCTCCCGATGGTCCTCCGGGCAATTCTCCGTAGAATTCTCCGCGAGAGGGGTTGCGTGCACCACCACCCCCCCGCTCACGATGCACTGACAGAAATGGCAGTAGCGCCCAGGGGCACCGAACACCCCGTAGCCGCAGCCAGCGCACAAATTCTCGTAGATCGCCTCGCGACGAAAATACTTGCGAAGAATTGGTACGGGAACGGGGTGATTCTTCGGGCTTTTGGCAGATGTAGATTTCGGGGATGTACCCGGCAGGTTCTCGTAAATGTGAGAGTCCATCCCGAAGTTGTCGTTAATGTCCGCCGATCCGTTGGGATCGATATCGTTCGGTTGTGCCGGCATTTCGAATTGATTTAGTCGGCCTCTTCTCCGGAGATTCACTCGCAGGCTTCTCTGTTCTTCTCCGGAGGCTTAACTTATCGCATGCTGAGTTATGGGACCATAACTCAATGCTAAGTGAGAAAATAACAACTAAATAGAGATATATTGTAAGAGAGAGTGGGGAAGAGAGAGAAGAAGGAAGAGAGACTTTCCGGCACAGAAAGAATTTCCAGATAAGGCACATGTAACCCTTCCTCCCGTTTTCGAGTCAAAAAAATTATTGGGATTCGAAAATGATAAACTCTATATTCTTCAAAAATATAGTAAGTCTTATCAGTAGATAGATAAATGATTCAAAATAATACATTTATATTCTGTTAGTTTCATTTGTTAATCGCAATACCTTGTGGTATATTTATTCTTTTTTATAGTTGGAAAATCTTTAATAAAAATTAATTTAATATTTTTTTCGGTGTGAACCCTGGCGCGACTCAATCTGTTGTAAATGTTTAAAACTTTAATGTTTAAATTCCAGTTAAGGCGCTATCTCAATGGCCCCTCTATCTATCTCTCTCCCTCCTGCGTGTAGTGATACTCATTATCTCACTCACGCTGGAACGAGAGTCACTGCACTCTGCACTTCTCAATTGGCCCCAAGTCATTCCACTGCCACTTCCACTTCCATTTCCAAACCGAGACTTCCACATCACAAACATGACAGCGCTCTCCTTGAGCTTTAACCCTCAAGTGGTCGGTGTCCTCGGATTGGAATGAAGCAAAATACTGTACTCTTGCTAATAAGAAAATTAGTTTTTTTAAATAATAAAAACATATTTTTATCTAATTTTAAAAACTGTAGTTTTCCCATAAAATATGTAACATTTTTCAGTAACCAGTTCATAGATTAACTGTCTTCTGAACCGCAAAATGGATAATTTATGATTCGATTCATTACTTGTGCTTCATTAAAAACAAAATATAAATGAATTCTAATCGTTTCTTTTAATTAGGAAAAACTCTAGCCCGCGGCAATAGAAAAACCCCTCAGTAATTTACCCGGCCACCGCTGCAAGGTTAAAACATTAACTGTTTGCATTTCTTCTAGCTGGAAATGTAATGTTGTTGTTATTGTTTCGTTTCGGGGCTTGCTTGGTCTTTGTTTTTGTATCTGCGGTGATAATGGGGATGAGTCACTAGCCGATCCAGCAAACCATGTCGGCCTAACCCCCTCTCCCCGCCCCAGAGCCCAAATTAAACACCATGAAAACGACCTAGAAGAGAGGTGAGAAGTGAGACAAGATAACCGAGAGCCAAGAATCCGAGGGTGGAGAGTAAAGAGCGGAGAATCCAGAAAACCCCTGGAGAAACAGGTTAGAGCGCCGAGCACTGTGCAACTCACCTACGCCTCACAGGTGCCGCCAGGTAAATGGAATGTTAAATGTAGAAATATGGAATGTGCACTCAAACAAAAATTGTTGTTCCTAAATTTCATTTTAAAAAAGTTGAAGAGAATTTAAAAATAAATCAAAGTATAACTTTACATTGTTTATTTAGTTAACTTTAGTTAATTTTTGAATTCAAAATAAAATATATAAAATAAATTTGTAAAATAAATTGTAAAAAATTTATTTTTCTGGATTTTTCCAAGTGCCAAGTATGGGTTTAACATGGCTAATTCAGAATAAATTTACAAACCATTTTTATTTGTATTTAGTTATTTAATTATACTAATTAAAATATAAATTTTTAATTGTAATTCTCATTGAAAAATCTCTTCATATATACCCCATTTGAATCGAAAATTTTTGTGAGTGTACTCCAAAACGGAAGGCAAGAGTTTGGGCCCTAATGGAGTTGGGAAGGTGCCAAGACACGAGGCTCGCCAGATTAATCTCTTGATCGTAAGTGGGGAAGACGTCGTGTCTATCGCGATGGGAGATCTTAAAATCTTTTTTCGGCAGCCTTCTTGTTATTAGTCATTCCGTAATCTAGGATCTTGGCCATTAATCATGATCGGCTTGAGGCGGAAAAGGAAAACTGGTTGTGTTTAATGGTGAATAAAAGTGGTTTTTTGTATTCAAAATATAGTAATGGTTAAATAATATAAGAAACATTATGACACTCTCCTTTAGTTCACTGTAGAACCATAAAATTCCCAACCAGTTTTTCCCCTGAAAACCCAAAACCAACAGCACTTCTAGAAAATTGGCTTAGACAAATAGGTATTGATATATATATACAGATCCTTTGTTTTTTAATTTATGGGTCAAGCCAACAAAAGCTTTAACTTCTTACTTATAATTCCCAACTAGTTTTTTCCCGAACACATTGGACTACAAGTAAGCCTCAAATAATAATATTTATTTATATAAATATGGAATTATTTCCACAACAATTATTATTCTTGGGGAACATGGTGGACCATCAATGTCTATATCCTTAGTAGCCCCGATTAATTCCTATGAAGATCAAACTGCTTCTGAACTTGACGAGGAGGTAAAGGTAATATTGCTATTGCCATGGGAAGCTGACTTCAGCAGCATCTCTTGGAGGGTAAGATGTGGGATAGGACCGTCTACCTTCCCAATTTGTTCCCTGAGAAACCCTACTTTTGGAACCGATAAGCTCGGATCCCCATCACTGGCATACTTTTGGGCATCGCCTCAAGACCCCACCAGAACCTGTTGAAATTATGCAGCGCTCAAGGAAAATCACATAAAACCAAGGCAGCAAAAAAATAAAAAGAAAACATAAAAAAGGCATGTAAAGCGGCGATTGTAAATTATCTTTCAATTTGCCTATATGCTAACGATGATTCACCGACATCCATTTGCGGATAGCGACAAATGAACTGACGATGATGAATGCTTACAATGTATTGCAATTGAAAACACACACGGTATATACACACAAGTGTGTGCACACACTATATACGGGAGGAAGGAGAACTAAAACGGGGCTTGGCCCCTGGATTTTTCCCATTTTCTGTGCCAGTTATCGCTCACTCTTTACCCTATTTTCTCGCACAATAGATCCACTCTTCCGTTGGAAGTCCCATGTAATCTCCGATCACGTTTTTCCTTTCACTCTTCAGGAACTCGGGCACAGAACAAAAAATCGGTTTCACTGATAAGCGGGGCTTGGATCAAGGTATTACGAAATCGGGCTGATTTTGGACTTTATTTTTTTGTACAGATCTGACAGATCGGAGCTGCAGGCGCGACGCGTTCGCGAATTTAACAGAATATCAACTGAAATTGAACTCAAGATGCCGCCGAGCATTTTTTCTTGGGTGGCGGTCCGCCTCGTAAGCGTCGACGCCGCTGCCTCTGTCGCCGCCGCTGCCACTGCCAGTGCCTCTGCCGCTGCCGACGTCGGCTGCAGATGTCGGTGGCTATAGCGATGCCGACCTCCGGTCACCCACAGAAAGCGAGCACCACTGCCACACTAGTCGGCAGGGTTTGGGTTCTATATCCCATTTCCTTTACGAAAAGAAGTTGGGAATTGTAAGCTTTCATAAAATCATTTAAAATAAAATTGGTTTTATTTTAATGTCTTTATCTAAGGACAAGACCCTTTGACCTCTCCTCAAATATATTAGGAATTACATGCTTTTATATTATTTAATTACATTCAAAAATATAAATGCTCTCAATTCCACGAACTTTAAGTTGGGAATTATAAGCTCTAAATAAGTTCCTAAGCTCTAATTAAGTTCAAATTCTACATATAATTTATATTATATTATATTCCTTTACTTAATAAAAATAATTACAGTTCCCCGAACTACCAGTTGGGAATCACAAGTACTAAACAAGTTCCATCTTCCCAACGAAGGATTTTAAGCCCCCTGATGACTAGTGTTGGCCAGAGATCAGCAATGGGGGAGGGCCTCTTGGGCACCCAACCACGCAGGCCAGTGCAGTGCGGAACATGTGTGTAATGGAACATGGACAACATGTGTGCCCCTCTGCCTGTGCGTGTGTGTGTGTGTGTGTGTGCAGAGGGTGGGGGGTTATGGGGCGTGGCAGCGACAAAAGACGCTTTTTATACTCAACGCCCGTTGCCTAATTAAGCATATCGCGAGTATTACCCCGCAGGGGGAGGCCAAGATCCGCGATCCCAGCTGGAAATATCAGATATCAAATATACACATATATATATATATACATAAGTACATACAACAGTTGCTACAATATAGTTTTTGCAAGCGATTCAGATATGGAAATGAGAGCTGTACTTTGAACATGAACAAGCCCTAACAGCTCAAGTTGAAATAATAGCCCTGATACCATATACGCTTTATAAGAATCAGGCTTAGGATCTTATTTGGGATCAAAGGGACCTAGTAAATTCAAATATATTTATATATCTTTAAATTTCACTCTAATAATACCAAATAAGTCCCCTACTTAGCTTCATTCCTAGCAATCCTACCCAAGTTGTGTGATGATATATTCCTGCTCCCTATAGTATAGGCCCATATAGCAAGTGTCCGATATTTAGACTGGGCAAACAACCGACTCTATATGAGCTAGAGAAAAATAGAGGAAATACAGAATGCAGCAGGGAGAGCTGGGAGATGGAAAAGCATCTGGGGGAAAACTGCCATCACCCGGAGGGAGAAAATGGGAATAAAATCGAAAACGAAATCCAAAACGAGACAGAGTCTCCGAGGAGAACGCCACCGAAGAATCGCAATGCAACCCGATGTTCAACATTATGGTCGCTTGATCTTTGAACTAAATTAATTAAGCACAATGAACACCAGTGCTGCTGCTGCTGCTGTTGTTGTTGTTGCTTTTCCGCTTCTGTCAGCATCAGAAGTATCCAGCAGATACACAGCGGCGAGAAAGCAAGAAATGCATTCAGGCTGTGACCAACATTGCAGGCATCTGCTGTTATTGCCATCGGTGTTCATTATTACCCTCTAACAGTTCGATTCGCTGTCTTAAAAATGTATTTAAAAATATATTTAATATAAATACATAATAGTAAATATAATTTATAAAGTGAATCCAATTATTCAAGGATATTTTTGACTCTGAGTCTTAAGATTTTAGAAGATACATCTGCTGTTATTGCCATCGGTATTCATTATTACCCTCTGAAAGTTCGATTCACTGTCATAAAAGTGCATTTAAAAATATATTTAATATAAATACATAATAGTAAATATAATTTATTAAGTGAATCCAATTATTCAAGGATATTTGTGAGATTTTAGAAGTTCCATCAGCTCTTGGTTATATTTCTCAGACTTTTATCATATATATATTTTTTTTTATAGACTTAGAATCGTAATGAAATTTCCCCAGGGTATTTCCCATTCTCCATCCTGAGTAAACCAATTTCTTAAGAACACATTTTTCCATGTTTTCGCTTTCAGTTGCCGTTGATTTCTTTTTTTTACCCGGCTCATATTTGGTTCGGCTTTTCTGCGGGTCTTCCTCGGCCGCCTTCTTCCCAAAAAAAAAAAATAATAAAAAAAAAACAAGAAACAAGGAAAATTAAAAGGGGTGGCCCCTGGCTTCTGGCCCGTGGATGATGGCTGACGGTTGGCCATGTCCCCATCCAAGTCCCTGTCCAGATCCAGACTCGCGTCTTTGGCAGCATTATGTTTTTGTCGGTAATGAGTTGACTGCGACGCCAGCAGAGGCAGCGATGCCGCAAATTTATAGCCAAAAGTTAAAGGAATCTTATATAACAATAAATAAATATATATATAAGAATATAAATTAATATTATATAAGAATAATAATATGATAAATAAATAAATAAATAACCAATATATATGGTACAATTTTCTTAGGCTTTTTATTTTTACTTAAGACTCTTAGGATAACTGCTAAACTATGCTAAGAAATATCACAATAGTACTAACTGGTATATTAATTATTATAATAAAAAGGAAGTGAAAGGAATCTTATATAACAATAAATAAATATATATATAAGAATATATATAAATAAATATTATATAAGAATATAAATAAATATATATATATAAGAATATACATAAATATATATATAAGAATATAAATAAATATATATATAAGAATATAAATAAATATTAAATAAGAATAAGAATAGAATAAATAAATAGTTGCCAATATATATGGTAACATTTTTTTAGGCTTTTCATTTAACTTAAGACTCTTAGGATAACTGCTAAACTATGCTAAGAAATATCACAATAGTACTAACTGGTATATTAATTATTATAATAAAAAGGAAGTGAAAGGAATCTTATATAACAATAAATAAATATATATATAAGAATATATATAAATAAATATTATATAAGAATATAAATAAATATATATATATAAGAATATACATAAATATATATATAAGAATATAAATAAATATATATATAAGAATATAAATAAATATTAAATAAGAATAAGAATAGAATAAATAAATAGTTGCCAATATATATGGTAACATTTTTTTAGGCTTTTCATTTAACTTAAGACTCTTAGGATAACTGCTAAACTATGCTAAGAAATATATATATAAAAGTACTAACTGGTATATTAATTATTATAAAAAAAATATAAATATTATCATTACAAAATATACATATCCCAACATTTTCTCAGAAACCTGCAGCAGGCTGTTTCTAGTCTGGCCAAGGCTTTCATCAGTACCCTGTTTGCTGAGCGAACGTCTAAAGTGATAACCACAAGGTTGAGGCTAGACCCTATTGGGAATTATACTTCGAAATAAGCGATAAGTAAGCCTATGCTTATAAACTATTAAATTATTAAATTACTATGAGACACATCCTTATCCTTTATAAAACTTAGGTAACCTTAGGTATTTATAAAACTATTAATATTTTAAATATAAGAATTATATATAATATAAAAGTATATATAAGTATTATTCCTTTGTATTATCCACTTAAATATAGCCAACTGGGCAACCCTGGTGCTGCCCTGCCAGCCTCCTTAAGTATTTACAAAACTATTAATATTTTAAATAATTGTTAATAAATTTTAAAGTGTTATTATATATAAGTATTATTCCTTTGTATGATCCATTTAAATATAGCCAACTGGGCAACCCTGGTGCTGCCCTGCCAGGCAACTCTGTGTGTATGGGTTGCCACCCACCCCCAAGCCCCTTTCATTCCTTCCACTGTATTATTATTATTGTTGCTGTGTGCCCGCGGTCCTCTGCGTTTTTTAATGAATTTTATTAAGCGCGACAGCAGCAACAGATAGATCGAGTGGACCGAGTGGAGGGAAGGGGTGAGCGAGGGTGCGATGCCACCAGTGCGGTCCCTGGTCACCGCCTTTGTCGCCGCCTCAAATTAAAATAAAGAGCTGGTAAAAAAACACACACAAATTAGTTCGCTCTGTTTTTTATTGGCCAGCATGTGTGACTCACTGGGGGTTTTATATAGACTATTTAAGCGTGAAATCTAATCCAGGGAATTAGTCAATAATTGATAAATAAAACAATTTATGTGGAAAATGGTGTGGAATAAGCGATAAAAATTTACTCAATTTTTTTTTTATGCCTTTTAAAGGCAATTATCAGAATCGACTTGATTAAAGTGGCGCTAAATTAAATTAGTCAAGCTTTTCGCTTTTTTAGTTCTTATTCGAATACCGAGAATATGGCTAAATATAATAAATAAATTTATTTATACCATTTACTTGGCATTGCTATTTTTATTTATATGTTTAAGTACGTGACATATGCATTTTGCATACTGAGTTCTGGAGTTCCTAGAGAATTATTCATATGAAAAAATGGATAAAGGAAATAACTGTGGAAATAATTAAATTAAATAAACCCTATATATAGGTCACTGATATATTTCCAAATAAAAGAACACTAATTTCAGAAAGGTTTCTAGGAAATTATCAAAACTCAATCCAAGACTTCCCCCATATTTCCCGACTTCTCTATCACTTCTGTCGTCAAATAACCCCTGGAAAGTGACTCATAGAACCATTTAAGATACCAAACTAGAGATAAAAAAGTATTACAGAGAACCGAGGGGGATGGGGACTAATGGGCGATGAAGAGGGTAAAAGATGGAAGCTGAAATTGGAATTGGAAGCTGGAAGCTGGAACCGAATTCGAATTGAAATGAGAATGTCAACTCAAGTGTCAATCAGATGACAATTTTACTTGGCGCTGCTTTAACAAAGAGAAAAAAAAGACAAACAAAATACAAAATTAAAAGAGAAATGTTGCTGGTGGTGTTTTTGTTTTGTTTTTATTGTTGCTATCAGAAGAACGGGGCAAATCAGAGCGAGAAAATGAGAAAATGAAATGCATAAATAAAGCGAAATGGGAATAATGCACTTACAGTGTCTATGCGAGCGTCGCGTCGTTGACTGATGACAACGAGAACGAAACCAAATGATAAACCCTGATCTACACAGCTAGAAAAAAGGGGTGAGCACTTGGGAATTTGGATTCCATAATAATTAATTGAATAATATTAGTATTAAAATCATGTAGAGAGAGAGAGGCCCTTTTAGAAGAAGAGAATACAACATACAACTTTCATAATAATTAATTGAATAGTATAAGTATTAAAATCACGTAGAGAGAGAGAGAGAGGCTCTTTTAGAAGAAGAGAATACATTTTTATATTGATTCTAATACAGAAATGGCACTAAAATTCCCAACTATCAAGTTCTTTGGGTGTTTTTGGGGTTTCATTTAAAAGTACATGCAGAAAATCATGAAATCAAAACCTTCAATTGCAGAAATGTACCCATTTTTGTTCTGTGTGTCACATTTTCACTCGCTCAGTGGCTTTTGAGAAAATGGCACAGCAATTTCTTTGCCAATTTGACTCGGCTTATTATTATTAACTTTACTTAACTTTGCTTCCCGGCCTCTTTTCTTAATTCGCTCGCATTCGCAGAGCCTAAGGAAAACGCACGCAAATCGCTGCTGTGTCGCTCGGAAGTCGCTATGAACACGCTTGTGAGTCGCGGCTAAAACGCCTGCGCAGCCTGCATATTGCAAAGTGCAAGGGAAATATATAAAAAAAAATAACAAAACAAATGGAAAATGAAAATGAAAACGAAGACGAGGAGATGATAAAGTAGGCGAAAGCAGAGGCCAAAACACGCAACTAAAAGCAAACAAAGACACGAAATAAAAACCATGCGCAATGCATTTTGCCATTGCATCAGTGCACGTCGTGGGGTTAAGAAGAGCGGGAGGGGGGGGGGCCGAGGGGGGTGTGTGTTGTTGTGGTGTGCGGGCACAATGGAAGCTTCTGTGCAATCTGTTGGCCCCTCGCAATCGCATTTCGAAATATTATTTAATCAAACCGAATGTATTTTAAATGATTTACGGTTTTTTGTAAGTACAACGAAATTAATCAAGGAAACTTCTTTGAATAAAAAATAAGTATTACGATTACAAGGAAAAAGACCGGAAAAGCAGCATTAGTTATGTAATTTATTTAAGAGTTTAATATTACCTAACAATATTTATCACTATTTATCCTTAAATATGATTTACCATTTATTTCATCTAACAGTACTATAATTCTTTTATATTTATCTTGAGTACCTATTTTAAAAGGGTAAAAAATATGATTTGTTTTTAATAAAGCCAAAATAAACAGATAAATATTACTAAAGAAAACTACTCGGCTTAATTTTGATTGTTTGTAAATTTCAACATTCCAAAAAGTCAAAATATGTAAATGAAAATAGGTCAGATAACATTTAAAAGCTAAGGCCCCTGAATATATATCTTAATTATATTATATTTTGATAATTCATATCCTAATGTAGGGAAATAGGTCAAAGTCGCTTGGGAAATAAGGTTAAGGTCAGGGGAATAGTTCCATTTCGATCTCGTAACAAAGTCGAGCAGCTATTGTGAACGCGGAAGTGTTAAATCTATATGGATAGCTTCTGAAAGGTAACGAATGTAGTTAATCTTCCAACGTCATGGCATATATCATATATCCTTTATATTAGCTTTGCACTTCAAGGACAGCAAATAATAATAAAAACAACTGGGAAAGTTAAGGTAAATATGTGAGGAGATGAGTTATATTGTCTGGGACTGGTAGTAAAATAACATATAAGTCATATTAATCTCTTGTGAAATCTTACTGATCTTTAACAAGAATTCGTCATTCGTAAGAATTTCAAAGCATTTTATTTAAATATTATTTTCTGTACATCCCATTGTTAGATTTTCATCTTAATCTGAAAGTTTGCTCCCTGATCCTTGTCGAGATCTCCCAGATCCTACAATATGTTTTTTCACTAACTTTCGTTACCATCTAAACCCCATACTCGGAACCCGTTTTCAGACCACTTTCACTTGGATGTAAATGTAAATTTTTTGGCACTCAAACCCTAGACTCCTCCAATAAAAGACTGCTAACAGACCGAAAACGAGTTTGAATCGGCTGCGGTCCGGTGAAATTTGTGGAACAGGGAAATCCTACGGATCGGCGATAAATCAACCTGATACCATACATTATTAGTCCGAGATCGCCGCGAAGGTAACTCTGCACGGGGCGACTTCGAGGGCAAACACCTGTGTCTATTAGCGGTACTAATCTACATTTCTATACGGAGTAGTCTTGGCTGGGCCATATATCGTTGAGTGTTTACAGAGCTTTTGCTATATAAATATTTTCTGGCCTGCAGTTTTGTTTAAATACAGTTAATGCTTTCATCAAGCCTCTGATAAGGCCATAAACGGTTGTTGTTATGATATACAAGTCAAAGTTCCCTTACTACCATTAAAATATTTAAATGTATTGTGATCTTTTGGTCAGCTTACTGAACTCTAGTATTAAAAAGTAACTAACTAAATAATATAATGTAATAAAATTATTTAGAGGGTTTTTTTAAACAGTGATACCACTCAGACCTTTTAGAAAAGTCCACAGATACTGTGGCACAGATTTTCGATGAATAATATCGAAATTTAACGATTTAATATCGATATTTTCATATAAAAACTTAAAGAACTAATAAAATTGAGCAATTAATTAGAAGGCTTTCTTCATTCTTCAAATTGTTCTTTCAAATGATAATGAATAACATTATATCTTTTTTGTCTTTGACCTTATAGAATACCATTGCCTTAATGGTGGTCTATGATCGATGGGTAGCTTATGATAATTGGGGGGCACAAATGACATATTTCCCGCCAAGGGCTCATCAATTTTTCAAGGTATATATATAGATATAGATATATAAAAGTGATCAAAACTCACCCTCAAGGCGTTGTGATGGCGATTATTGGCAGTCAAGTCCAGCATGGAACTGGCTCTTAGCTTCTGATTTTGATCCGGATTGGCTAATGGATTCGGAGTGGGGCTTGGAGCTGGATGTGAAGCTGAATGTGTATCCTGATTGATGGGTTTACTTTCCGTATTCTTATCACCACTTGAGTCCTGACTCACAGCATCCTCTTGACTTGTATCGAGTTTTGTTTCTGGATTTTGATCCGGATCGGCGCACTCGTTGCAGGACATATACTCGGCCGATGCCGCTGACGACACTGTGGATGCTGTGGTGCATGTGGAAATCGTTGGTGACGTCGACGTCCATGTGGCTGTGGGTGGAGTTATGCTCGTGAGCGTGACTGTCAGCCTGCCGATACTACTATCGTTGTTGTTCTCCCCGATGCTGCTGTTGTTGTTGTAGCTGCTGGTGTTGTTGTTGTTCGTGTTGTTGGCGAAATTGTTGTGTGAGTTGTGGTTGGAGTTTTTGGCATTTGCATAGAACACTTGAGATATGCTGCGGAAAATGGTGCGATAGCCCCTTTTGTTCTCTGCATCGCCGGCCATGATCACTTAACAAAAAAATTCACAAAAAATCACACTCAAAAATGTCCGCACGATTTTGATGGGTTCTCTTCCTTTCACTTTACACTCATGAAATTTTTCTGTTGATTTTTTATATTTAATTATTGCGTGGGAGAGCTGCACAGAAAAGAATTGGAGGTTGGTTGCGTTATTTAAATGGTTTTTAGGTCAACTTGATATCTAGAATATTTATTTAAGCTGTACGAACTATCTACGGATTTTGCGAGCTCCCAGGGGCAGTTAAGGACTCAAAGCTCTCTTAATTCTGATCTACAATGATGTAAAGTTTTTATTGCAGTGTGCTCAAATTAAGCGTGAAAACGTCAAAAGAAATGCAAAGAGAAGACACGAGCAACACCTTCCCACTTGTTATCTCATTATTTTGTTGGTTTCCTTTTGTTGGAGGGGGTGTGACGACAAGTCTTTCTGCAGGGCTCGCACACACACAAATCAATAATGGAACGGTAACACGGCGAGAAACATAATCAAAATTACACGCGTGGAATGGAAGAATTAGGAGAGTGAAGTGGGGAATAAAGCACGGGAGACGCGTTCGGGCAGCGACGATTTAGAGTAGACTAAATCGCTTGGCGCGACGCTTTGCTAACCGCCTTGGGCGCCAGCGACGCAGCTGGCAGAAACGTCGACGATGGCAGAGGCCAGGGGCGGACTCAGATAATAGAGGTTCGGGCGCAAAAGGTATGAGCTAAGTACAAGGAGGCAATGGAAAAGCTTTAAGCAATAAGTTAATAATCTTGCAAGGAATTTTAAGAAAATTATTCATGCTTTTAGTTATTTTATTCGAATTTTCGCAAGATCAGAGCCCTCACCACTGAATGCGGACCTGGCAGAGGCAGCGCTCGTTGTCGTAATCGCTTTTCTTGCCTCCTCTTCTTTTTGCGTACAGTTTTGGTCTTTTTGGCGTTTGTTTTGTTTATGGCGCTCTTCTAGGCGCACAGTGGTTGTGGAGTGAATTTGTGAGGGGTTTTAACTCCAATTCAGTGGTTCTATATTCCACTTGCCAATTAATATACAATGATTATCGATAATTAGTGTTATTTACACTAAGCGATCAAAATCAATGTTAAATTAGGATTCAAATTTTATTTATTTAAGAACAGGTTTTGCGTCAATTATTCATACTTATGGGTTCCCATTTAATGCATTATCTTGAACCAATTTGGTTCCTGAACCTGTTTGCATCTGCATTAAAAAAGCTTTACTGACATTTTTTATGCTTCGGGTCATTTTGATTTATAGGTTTAGTAAACATGTTTTTTATAAAAGCAATTAACCATCGGGTTTTCCCTATTGAGACTGCATTGGGGAATCATTGATTTTTCATGCAAACCACTGTAGTAGGCCAATTATGCGTTTTCATGTTGGAAAGGTGACTTTTATAAAGGTATTTCTCCCCTTTGCCTAGCAAAATAAACAATACAAAAAAATAAAATACAAAAACACCCCGAAAGCTTTCTTCGCCTAGTCCGCATACAAATCGACCCACAACAATGTGCGGTATGTAAATATATCGAAAACCGAAAACCTGAAACCAGATGCCAGCGACAAAAGCCCCGGATTGGGAGAACAATAGTGACACAAATTGGACGAGACAAATATATATAAAACGGGAGACAGAGACGGGGGGCTTTATCAATCACGACTTTCACCCAAAAAATAGCCAAAGGAAGGAAAATAAGCCTCGCGCACAGATGATGCAATTGCCCACTGTGCTCTTAAATGTTTTACACAGTTGTCGCTTGCTGTTTATCAATGCCCACCGCTGTTGTTTTTTTTATTGCTATCGCTGTTTTTTGCTGTCGCATATCACTAGTAGCATGTGTGTGAGGTGTGTATACGCACAACTGCAAGCATAATAATAGCTGTGGCCGGCAAGCGATCCATGCACCGATTAAGGAAACAATTAGCCTGTTGGGATTTTTTAGTTGGAGGTTATGCACTGTGACAGCCAAGGGATGAGGGAAATTAAGATATTATTTAAGTATTTGTTTATTTTTAAAGCACCTTTAATTTGATTGCACTGTAAATAAATTCATCCATGAATCAACATGTTTTACAAGTAAATTAAGAATATTTTTGGTACAATAATATCTAGTAATATTTTGCGGGTTACTTCTATATTTTTAGTCTCTAGTAAATCACATTTATTGTCTCCTTAAATTACGAATATTTTTGGTATAACAATATCAAGTAATATTTTGCGGGTTTTTTTTTCTATATTTTTAGTCTCTAGTAAATCACATTTATTGTCTCCTTAAATGCCTTCCGGTGAAGGGAACCGACACCTACACTATTCTATTGACCGCCGCTGTGCCAGTTTTGGTGGGTCGATGTTTGCCGTTGATTTTGTATCTGTGCAGACCCAATTACGAGTGCATTACTCACTGCAGCGATAGCGATACACTATTGATATTGCTGCGAAAGATGCAACGTCAATTGGCAGTGTGCAACTCTGCAACAGAAATTGCAGCTGCAATCGTCACGTACGCGGCTTAATTAAATGCGCTCGGCACTCACACGGCGCACATCGCATCAAAATCAACAACAAATTAACGAAAGCGGAGGCGAGGCGAAGCGCCAAGCGAATGAGCGGAGCAGCGAAAGGGACGGCGGTTGACAGGCGACTAAAATACTAAAATAAAGCCAAGCGACTAACTGGCCTGGCCAAGTGGCACACAAAAAACACACACGAGGCAACACGGCAACCGAAAAATAAACAAAAAATCAACACAGAAACCAAAAACCGAAAACCAAAAACCGAAAAATCCAAGCAAAACAACGGCCGCGCAAAACAATACCGAATGGGAATAGGAATACGAATACGAATAGGAATGGGAATGGAAATAGATGTAACCAAAAAGCTGAAGAAATACCGGCCGCACCTCTGCCGCCGTCGACTGAGGCAGCGACGCCGGCAGCGGCCCACGCAAACGTAAAACGGAAAGGGAGAGACCCCTAAAGTGGGAACCCAGAGACCCACCTCAGGCCAACTTTTTTGATACCCAACCAATGGCAACTTAGTTTCCGCAATTATCACCTTAAATCTTGACCTTTACTTAATATTTTAATTTTAAATTCTGCAATAAAAACTAAGAACTAAACTAAAACGAATCAAAAGTTATAAATAATATATTAAAATTAAAGAAAAGTAAAATGTATAGGGCTTAAAACCCCACAAAACTCATAGTGGTAAGACTTGTTAGCGCTGTAGCTAGAGTTCGCTAGAAATGGTAGCGATTGTCTAAACTATCACACAATTTCACAATCGTAAATCAAATGCAAATTCACATTATCTATTGAAAACTGATTTGCAGTTTGATAATATAATTAAATATATATGTACCTAAGATAGGTGATGATGATACGAATGAAACGTCATATTTAGTAACGAAAGAGGCACATGAGTTCATAAATTAGTTAATCTTTCTGGGGAACTTTTTTATCAGCAGCCCAGTGAGTCACTGTATACGAGGGGCCTTTAGCTGATACGCCTCACGTGTGAGTAGGGCATTATTAAACGCCACTCGAATGAGTTTTGAATAATATTTACATTTATTCACATGAGTGTGACCGTGTGTGTGAGTGCTTGAGTACGAGTGTCTGAATGAGTGAGTGCGAGAGAGTATAATTCGTGCAGTGAGCAAAATAATCACTTAATATATTAATTAAAGTTTAAGTTGAATATATATTAATATATTAGTATTATATACTAAATGTAAAGACTTATTTGGTATTTTCCTTTTTCAATATTTTCAATATTATATAATATGGAAATTAAAAAGAGCTACGTTTATTATTTGCCGTGCAGCGGAGGCGGCCAAAAACGTGAGCGAGTTGCGTTGTTAATGTGCGCAAAACAATGCTGAAACTTTTGGGGGATGGGTACTGGGGCCTGGGGATTGGGGATCGTCTCAGCAAAATATAAATGACGAAATAATAGCAGCAACTAGTTATAAACAATGCACATTAAAGCCAGCAGCAAAGACAGCAGAGCCATAAGAAGCACAACTCGACAGATAATCATTTCGCATATCGTCCACTTCAGAAGCAACTCGGCAGAGAAACGCTAGAGAAACGCCAGAGAAGCGCCAGAGAAACGCCAGAGAAACGCCACAGAAACGCCGGAGAAACGCGCGCGACTTTAGCTTTCGGGTTCAGAAGATTTTGGGAAGATTATGCAGAAAGCTCTTCTGTGGAAAGTTTAACGAAGGCTAATACCAGAGATAAATCTACTATATAGTATGTAACTTCATCTAAAAACAAGTATCTTTATAGTTACAAGAACTTTCAAGTATTAATAGTCAGAAATACCCATTAATATAATGACTCAGTCAACTTGAGTTGAAGAAATCCCACACTTGACGCGTGAATGTACTGGCAATCTTCACCGATAAGTATATAAAATCAATAAAGTTGTTTTACAACACATACAGGCGTTATTAATTCATATATTATTTGCTATTTGCTACTAATATTAAAATATTATTTTTTTTAAAATCATTTCAACGAATTTAGATGCTTCACTATCGAGCTTACAAGCGTTTTTTCAAAAGATACATATTAAGCTAATTGCATAGGATCGGAAGAGAAATATATATATATATACATATATATATATGATAATATCTGTATATACATATATACGCTAGAAAACACTTGAATTAAATAGCGACGGCAACGACAGTGTGATGTTGGCACCACTTGGCCTGCGGGATAGCGACTCCTGATCCTCATCCTGATACTGATACTGATCCTGCTTCTGATCCTAGTGCCTGCGAGCGACCCATCCTAGACGGCGCTCTCCAAAATGCTGACCGAGGAGGAGGTGCGCAGCTCGCACAGCTCCTGCATAAGGTCGCGGAAGAGCATCGGGTTCACGTTCATGCTGACCTTCATCAGCAGGAACCAGTCACCGATGGTCAGGTCACGGAGGGCCCGCTGCACATGCCGCTTGGTCATGAACCGCAGCTGGCTGCGTATCATCTGCTCGCGCAGATAACCGCTGAGGATCATTGCCAGCCGGCAGAGCAAGTTCAGGCCGGACATCAGGGCCATCAGCAGGAACCAGGCCCACAGGAACACGAAGATCTTCTCGTTCAGGATATTCAGCGGCAGGATGCACAGGTTGTCCATTATATTCGCCGTGCCGCTGGCCCCGAACTTGAGCACCTCGCACTTGGCGATCTTCGGGAAGACGCTCGAGGAGACGCGGTTCCAGCGGTCCCAGTCGTACAACGGTATGGTGGCCAGGGCGTGGAGGTACTTGGTCCAGAAGCCGTTGAGGAACACTTCCAGAACGATTATGTTCACTACCTGCGGGTTGGCGAGGGCCGCCATTAGTTGGCGAATCTTGTTAAGAGGAAAACCTTCTAAAGATGTGTTGTTGAACATTGGAGTACATTGGTGAACATATTGGTGGAAACTCTGCTATAATGGCAGGTCTTGGCCATTAGTTGAGTAATCTTGTTAAGAGGTAAACCTTCTAAAGATGTGTTGTTGAACATTGGAGTACATTGGTGAACATATTGGTGGAAACTCTACTAAAAGCATGGCATAGTTTGGGCTTGGTTAATGTTGGCAAAAAGACTGGTGAAAGTTGAGTACTGTTGCTCTTGTCAATTAAATTTAAGCTAATATTATAGGAGTTCACTTTGCCATTGTTGAGTTTTGAATAAAGTGTGGCTGAGGCTCAAATAAATTTGTTGTTGAATTTTTGTTGACTTGTTGGTGTTTTTTCTAATTTAGTTTGTTGACTTTTCCAGTTGTTTACTCTCGAATAATGTGTTGGTGAACTTGTTGAGTGATTGTTGAATTAATTTGGCACTCAAATCCTATCGAAGCACCCAATTCCTACTCACACTGATGGAGAAGTTGAGGACCTCGCAGAAGACGTACTTGGCCATGTAGCACAGGTGCATGTCCTCGTAGTCGGTGGTGAAGTACTTCACCAACAGGCGCAGCCGTGTGTTGTAGGTCTCCTCGGAGAGCAGGGCCTCGCCGACCTCCGAGCACAGCTGCTTCAGCCTCTGGCCCTCCCACACCTTCCACAGGCACGAGGGGAAGTAGAAGATGAAGGACTGGAAGAGCAGCAGGATGATCACCCACTGGTAGTAGCGCAGATACTCCCGCTGCGACTGACCGCGGATCTCGGGGCCCACGCCCTCGGCTATGGACATGGCCCTGGCATACGCCTCGTCGTAGTCCCCCAGCCGGCGGAGACTCGATCGGTGGTAGAAGGACCGATAGCGGCTTCGAGCCTGGGACTGGGTCTGGGATTGGGTCTGGGACTGAGTCGTCATCTGGTCGGGATGGGGCGGCGGGAAGGGCAGCTCGCTGTAATTGTCCAGCTTGAGGATGTAGGTGCCCATGGTCCAGCAATAGGACTGCACGTACTCGATATTCTTCTCCTCGCTGATGCACTGGATCGGATCCCCGAAGTACTGGCGGGCCGAGAGGAGCAGGGAGCAGGTGAGCAGGATCACCACCGTGCACTTGGAGTGGATGGTGAAGACGGCGTCGTAGATGCGAATCGACTTGAACTGCAGATACTTGGAGAGCGGCTTTACCGCCGAATACATTTCTTCTGCCTCCGGAAAGAGTTCTTCGAAGACTGCTTCCAATTCTCACTGCCTAGCTCCGCTCCACCTCGGAGCGATTTAGTTCGCTTCCTAGTCGCTGTCCTTGTCCTCGTCCTCGTCCTTGTCCTCGTCCTTGTCGTCTTCCTAACCTGCTGCGGATAACGCGGCTTGTCGATCCTCGTCTCTGGTGTCCCTGGATAGCTTCTGGAGCTGAGATACAATTGCCGGCCTAGGATGGTAGCCAGTTCACAGTTCAGATCGTCGCTCGGCTTTACATATTTTTTTGTGCGTGCCGTCATTATTACCTACTTATTTTTCCCCCCTCATTTCCCTCTGAGACCTGTCACTGTCAACATATATATAATATATTTTGTGAAAATTCACCCACGCCTTAGCAGTCAGAGAGCTCAATAAATATTGCACAAAAAATATTTATTTGCTTTATTTACTTCCCCAGAAAACCTTGCCTACTTTCGGGCTTTTAAAATAAAACCAAAACCACTTCGCTTCAATCACATCTCTCGTTTATTCGTGCTGATCTCACTCAGATTCCTAACTAACTTCTAGAAAATAGTCTAGAACAATTAAAATAATATATTAATAATCATATATAATAATCATCTTGATGCAGCTCGTCTTCAGCCTTGGCTCTCGGGGTCAGCTCTTCGAAGTGCTTGGAGGACTGGGGGCCCACGCTCCATTTCCCACTCGTCGCCAGTCGCCAGTCGCCGTGTCAGTCCAAGTTCAGGAATCCAATTATCGAAGGTATCTGCAATTAGCCAAGGTGTGCACAGAGCTAATTACCATAAATCAAATAAATGTACATCGCCATTGGGCGACCGACCTTCAGGGTCCAAAAACCCGCCATCAGTCTCAGGCCTTTTTTGTTTAAATTATAAAATGACAGACAACAAACAAAAACTAGTTAACACAATCAACATCGCACTTGAAATAATAAGCAGCCATAATTTCTCATAAAAAATCTATTTGAATATTCAAATAAATGCCATTAACTTGGAAAAACTAGAAGGATATTGAAATACATTTATAATTTAATTTGTTTCAAGTGTATTCAAGAAGTAAATCAAGTTATTAGTTTATTTAAATAATTCCCAGTTTGTTGAAGTTTTAAAAAATAGTGTAAATAGTTTCCATTGAACTAAATAAATGAAAATAAATGAATAAAAAATAAAGTAAAATAATTAGAAAAGATTTAGCCATAGTTTCTGAAAAAGAATATAAGCTAAGTAATTATCTAAATATTTATATAAATGCTAAGAGCTTTAATAAATCTGGAAGTCAATAAAATGCACTTTCTCAAGTTGATTGAAGTATTTAAAAATAGTTTAAATAATATCCATTGAACTAAAGAAATGAAAACAATATAATAAAGGTACAATAATAAGCACAGACTTAGCCATGGTTTTTCATGAAGAGGATAAACAAAATAATTATTTAAATATTTAAAAAAATTCTAATAAATAAAAGGAAATAGAATACATTTTTCCCAAGTGGATTGAAGTATTTAAAAAAAGTTTAAATTGTTTATATTCAACTAAATAAGTGAAAATAGTAAGCGCAGAGTTACCCATAGTTTTTCATAAAGAAGATAGACTAAATAATTATTTAAATATTTAAATAAATGCTAATAGCTTTGTAAAAACTAAGAAAAAATAAAATACATTTTCCCAAGTGGATTGAAGTCCTTAAATATAGTTTAAATTTTTTATATTCAACTGAAAAAGTGAAAATAATAAGCATAGACTTAGCCTTAGTTATTCATAAAGAAGATCGACTAAATAAGTATTTAAATATTTAAATAAATGCTAATAGCTTTGTAAAAACTAGAAGGAAATAAATCACATTTTTCCCAAGTAGATTAAAGTACTTAAAAATAATTTAAATAGTTTCCATATAATTAAATAAATAAAATCAACTTGTAAGCAACAAAAAGCATTCAGCTTCTTATTAGTTAAAATTCTACAGGAGGGAAATTTATATTATACATATATTATATATGCATGTAAGTAATATATTACTACTTATAATTATTTCTTATTTATGAAACCATTCACCATTTTATAAGCCAATGAATAAACCCAATTAGGAAGTGCCAAATTATGACTGGAGCTGAAAAGTTTTTATATGCAAGGCAACTACTTATTTATATAATATATATAAAATAGCTCTGAAAAAACGATAGGTAAATAAAGTATTCCAATTAGGAAGTGCAAATTATGACTGGAGCCGAGAAGCAATTATTTGCCATCAATTTCCTGCCAGCGGCGGCTCTTTCCGTTCAAGTATCTAAGTATCAAGTATCTAAGTATCTAAATGCTTGTGGAAACAAAGCGCCGACACCTGCGCCGTGGCAGGGCAGAAGATGAAAATGAGCCATAAACTGGTGGCGGTGTTCCCTGAACTTGACCTCCATGATGGCCTGGCTTTGCAGCCACTAAAAGCCATTCGAAAAGCCAGTTGGTAGCACGCCGCGATCGCTGGCTGGCTGACTGGTTGACTGGTTGACTGATCGAGGCGGCGGGCACCAAATTGAGCGTTAAGAGCTTGGGGCTTCTCGCTTTGGCTGTCTTATTATATTTCTCGTATTTTGTAATTTCAATACTTATTAATTCCTTTGTGTTTGGCCCAATGAGTTGACAGGTTTTTATTCTTGTCCAAATTAAAAATTCAGCAAGAAGTATGCGGAAGTCGTGTATCTGGCAGATACTGGCGGTTAAAAATGTTTAAGTATATTTAAAAACTTGTTTACTTGCAAATAAATATAGTTGAAGAACCATAAATAGCTACATTCTGTTTATATGAGTTCTCTTACCAATTTTAATATTATTTTAAGCTCTTCTGTTGTTGTTCTAATGTTGGTTTGCTTTTCCCTAGCTTTTCCTCAATCTGATTCTGACTGGCCATTCTCCCATTCTCATTCCAATTCTAAATCCAAATCCCCATTATCATCGCCATGTCGTCGTCATCGTCGTTCCGCAACGTTGAGCGCAGTAATAATTAAGATACTGGAGCGCACAGATACTTGTAGCTACGCGCACTCTGCGCTACTCGAACTGCCAGATACTCGTGCCCGACTGTCTTGATATTCCTTAGCTAGTTAGCGTTTTGGCCGCAGATACTTAACTGTGCCCAGCCACGGCACTGAGTGCCTGTTTCTATATCTCTTGGCCGAAACTCTTACAATTGTTTATTATTTACGAGAATGGCAGGAGGCGGTTGCCTTAGGTCCATATCTCAATGTCCCCCTCAGTATATGCTGGCCATTACTTTTTAGCCTGGCTAAAAAACCGTCAAGGCACGTCGACAAAAACTTTAAAAATAAATTATAATAAAATGTACAAGCCCTAGGTAAATTTTATTATAATTTATTTAAAAATGTACAAGTCCTAGGTACATTTTATTATAATTTATTTAAAGTTTTGCCTATAAATTATATTGAAATGTTCATGAAATTAAATGGTTTTAACATTAAATTGTTTAAAATATGGTTTTTTGGTTAGCCCACATAAATAAGAATTCATTTAAATACCTTAAAACCTTAGAAAAAGAATAACTTCATTATGACTCTTTTTATTTTTGGAATTTAAATATATGGAGTGTTAAATCTATTAAATACTTAAACTAACTAGTCTGATATACGTTCTTAAATTATCTAATATGCTGATTTTTTGTAGTGTTCATGAGTCTTAGTTTTATTTTTCAGTGTTGTCCCAATTGCAACATCCACAGCCAGGTGTTTGTGGCCAGAATGGCTTGGCCGAGTTTGCAGAAGGAAAGTGAAAGATCTTGCATACTATAAGCCAAATCTGAGATCAGTGGACCTTAATTAACCCCAAAAAATAAAGCCAATAACTGACAGCCGCCCCTCAAGATATGCACAAGATTTAGCTAGGTCTTTAATATCTATAACTAATATTATTATTATTATTTTTAGAGCTTCATTTAGAGATCAGAGCAACCTTCATTTGCTGATTGCTAATAAATTGCTAATTGTCTAAATGGATAAAACCATGCCCGAAAGACTGAAAGAAGCTAATTAGCAGCACACTTTTTGAATTAATATTTAAAAACGGAAATTCCAAAACGCAGAAGATGCTTAAATTATATAATTAAGAGGTGACAATATATAGCCTGGAATAACACATTAGCTTAATAACTCAATAAGTCATAACATTTAAAGAAATTAAAACAATTTTGTTAGTTAAAACTTTCATATAAAATATATTAATTAAATTATATATATTAAGGAACAACTTTTGTATAATTTATATATTTATGTGTCTATCTATGCATTATTACCACTCATTATTTATAACTTCCATTAGCTAAATATTCGAATTTGGCTTTTGATTTATGTTTCAAATATAAAGTCTTTAGTTCAGTAATAATTATAATAATAATATATATAAATATACAATATATAATATAAAATATTTAGAAACAACTTGTGTATAATTTATAAATTTATGTGTCTATCTATGCTTTATTATTACTATTTATATCTTCCCTTAGCTAAATTACTACAAATATTTGAATTTGGTTTTTGGTTTATGAATTCAAATATAAAGTCAAAATTATAATAAAATGCCAAATAAATAAGTCAAAACTTGGCCTTAAACAGACAGGTGTTTGTTTATTTATTAAAACCCAAATACATAAAATATATTTATTCATCTAAGCCCTCATTTGTTGACCCATTTTAAGAGTCCCGCCCCAGCGGGGTTCAGCAAAGGCTCAAATGCCGGCCAAGAGTCGGGCTCAAGGTTCAGTTCGGGGAGTGAGAGGTGAAGTACACCTCGGCTGACCTTTGGGCAGTCGCAGTCCAGTTACACATACAATATTTGGCTTTATAATTATATAGAGACCCGATCAATTAGCAAACCCCTGGCTGGGCGATGTTGTAAGCTGAACTCACTCGAACGGGAAATTACTGGAGTCCAGCAATAAACCCTTTTCGGCTGGCAACTGGTTTTGCTTCCGCGCTAAACATTTATTTGATTTATTTATTGTTTCCCGCTCCCCCTTCAAGATGAAATATGTTGTCTATGGCCCAGCCTTGACCGTGCCCCAGAGTCTCTTCGAAGCGGCTAAGATTCATCTGTATCTGCTAATTAGCAATCCAACAGATCAATGCCAACATCATCGCTCTTTTTCAGCGGATGCTTTCCTCTGCATGTGGCCTGGTTAGCGAACTTTGTTGGGCCAAATTATAACTATAAACAAGAAAACTGGTAGAAAATGGGTAGAGACGGTTATGGTACCCCTAAAATATATATAATATAATATATTCCGAAAAATTGTCATAAGTTACTGCCTTCTTCGGTTGAGTTTTGCCTATTTTAAGCTCCTCTTTTTAATGTCTTGAAAAGCAAATGCCTATTAAATAATTAGTAATTAAATTTAAACAAAGTCTATGGTTATTTTACAGGGTACATGGCTTACTTAGCATGGCTGAGGAGAGACTTATAGAAAATAAACCCACTTATCACCCAAATGCTAGGTATTAAAGAATAATCTTCTCTCTGTTAAAAGTTAAATCAAGTATATTAAGTCACAAAAAGAGTCATAAAAAAGGGAGAAAATTATGGAGACTTTGATACTCAATAAGTGGTTTGAGTTTTATATATATATATATATTATATTATATATTATTTATATTTATTATATATTATTTATATTTATTATATATTATTTATATTTATTATATATCAAATTTTTTAAGAATTATTCAGAATGTTGTTTATTTCATTCTCCAAGTTCGCGAGTTCCCCATTTGAAGCCTTCGTGAACCCCAGTTCCTTGGCCAGAATTTTTAGCTGGCAGCTTAATTAATAATATTTTTTAATTACACACGGAACTCACCTTGGTGATTATGTCGTCCTCGGGCTGTTCTTGGGGCGGTGCCATGCTGGGGCTGGGATCCCTGCGTTTAATTACAAACTATGATGATCTGCACCAACAGGCCATAGATTGTCATATTTCCTTGGCGTGAAAAACTCGCGAACTCAAACAAACAGTTAAAAAAAAGAGTTAAAAAAAAGATTTGTGCTTTTCTAGGTTCGCGCTTGATCTAGCAAGTTAGTGGGGATTGGGCCAGGTTAACAACCGCCTCGCTTGGCGCTCCGTTTGCGACTGACTCCGACTGGCGATATTATCGATAAAGTCGCCAAGCGGCGGGCTTACAGCCGCTTATGGCCAATAACTGGTTCTGGGCTCTGAGTTCTCGGTTCTTGGTAGTAAGCACTCGGTTCTCCGTTCTCGGTTCTCCAGTCTGCGTTCTCCGCTCTCCGTTCTCAGTCTACTGGCTGCCTAGTCTTCTGAAGAATCAAACTGAATTGGACCCACCGCCACCTGACGTCACGTGAACTTGCCGCTTGAACTTTGCGTTGAAGGCCAGCTGAGTCAGAGTTTAAACCGCCGCCAAATGGAAATTGAATGGATATTAAGTGCCATCCGTCTGGCCATTAGCCATTAGCCATTAGCCATTATTTTAATTAAAGAAATAAAAACCATAAATATATTTAAAAGCGTTTCCTACGCACATGCAGGCCACTGCAAACTGAGAAACTGCAACTAGAGACGCCCTTGAGACGCTGGCAAGTTGCTTTTTATAGTTTTATAGTTTTTCTGCTCTCGCATTAGTTTGTTAATACCTGTCGGTCTGGTTATGCTATAAAGACCGACTTTATTAGTGCTTATCAAAGCAATTGCAGTGAAGCACCTATTGGTCTTTAAGCAGTTTCAATTAAAGTTTTCATCGAGTGTAATTAACGCAGTTATTGAGTGTTGGGGTTCTTGGAAAGGAAGAAATCTTTAAAATGAAAAAGCTGCTCAATAAAAATTTAAAAATCATTATTCTGAATTTATGCTAATAAGAAATGGATATTCAATTTAATTCTGGTTATATTTATGAAATTAAAAAAGTACTTTGTCGTATTTAGTATTTAATTATGTTGGAATTATTGATTGCTTTATAACTCCCATGTTTATCAACCGTTTTCACTCATATTTTTGGAGCCCATCCGCTCAAATGCATTTATTTCATATATCTTTACAGAATCTAGCTAAATCGACTCGCCTGGCGATGCTAATAAAGAATATATATGCTTTTTGGAGAGAAGAAGCCTGTTCTGCCTGTTATATACATTCTAGTTTGTACCCTATGGGTAGCGGGTATATTGAAAGTGGCAAAAATCAGTCAATCAAATGGAAAAATATGAGATATAAAATAAAAACAGAGCTATAAAAAATTATATCAAATAATAAGTAAATAAAAAAGCTGCTCTAAATATAAATAAAGTCAAATAATATATAATAAATTAATTAAATAATGTACAGGCTTTCCTAAATTTAAATAAAAGCAAGTAATAAATAAATAAATATCAAATTATATATAATAAGAATATAAAAAATATATAGGCTATCCTAAATATAAATAAAATCAAATAATAAATAATAAATTAATTAAATAATGTACAGTCTATAACTAAATGAAATCAAATAATAAATGAATAAAAAATGTAAAAATATATAAAATATATAAATATAAATAATAAATAAATAAAAAATCTACATCTAAAATAAATAAAAAACTATTAGGAAAATATAATAATAATGAATTAATAAATATTAATATATATAAAATATATATGGTAGACCCTAAATATAAATAAAATCAAATATTAAATAATAAGTAAATAAAAATTGTTTAGGCTGCCCTTAATGTAAATAAAATCAATTAATAAATAAATAAAAATAGTATAGGCTGTCCTAAATATAAATGAAATCAAATACTAAATAATAAATATATATAAAATATTTATGGTATACCCTAAATATAAATAAAATCAAATAATAAATAATAAATAAATAAAAAATATATAGGCTACCCTAAATATAACTAAAATCAAATAATAAATAATAAATAAATACAAATTTTATAGGCTGCACTAAAAAAAAATTAAATCAAATGATAAATAAATAATAAATTGTATAGGCTATAAAATCAAATACTTATGAATACATATAAAAAAATGTATAGGGTACCCCAAATATAAAAAAGAAATCAAATATTAAATAATAAATAAATCAAAATTGTATAGGCTGCTCTAAAAATAAAAAAATAATATCAGATATTAAATATATAAAAAATGTATAGGCTGTCCTAAATATAAATAACATCAAATACTAATTAATAAATTCATAAAAAATATATAGGCTACTCTAAAAAAAATTAAATCAAATAATAAATTTTGTAGGCAATAAAATCAAATACTTATAAATAAATATAAAAAAATATATAGAGGCTACCCTAAATAAAAAATAAAATCAAATAATAAATAATAAATAAATACTAGATATAGGCTGCCCTATGGAATATCCGGCTCCAATTTCTCAAAATCACTGCATACTTTCTGGGAAACTTCAAGTAAACCAAAATAAACTTAGCAAGTAATGAAATTAGAGAAGAAAATTAATGGTTTTAGCCCTTCTAATAACAAAAAGAGCATACGCTTCAGTGCCTTTTGGACTCAGATTCAGTTGCGCCCACTCTGGGGGCCGGAGTCTTGAGTTTCGGACGGGTTCTCTCGGCTTAAAGTCGGTTTTGGCCAGTTTCGATGTCGGCTAGTGCTAGTGTTTCTAGTGCACGAGCGTTTTAAGTTCATTGCAAACACGACTGGTGACCGGCCAAATCGGGAGGTGGCTCGGCAGTCAGAGTCACAGTCATAGTCCAATTATTATCAAATGCAAGTTGGGCGTAATTAAAAGCAAATCGTTCCAAGGTTAGCCACGCAGCGACTGGCAGCCACATAAATAATGAACTCGAATCTCGAATCTTTGATTAAACATTTTCGGGCGGCATCAACGGCAGCCGCCGCAAGAGCTTAACTTAAATTTTATAAATAATAAATCTGAGTAGACTCCCCTTTGATGCCTGTCGGGTTCAAGCCAGCTGAGAGTTATAATTAGTTAATATTCAACTGAAACTTGGCTGGCCTTGAAGCTGCATTCCTGAAAAGGGGCTTATGAGGGAGTTTGCACGTCAGCGAAACTTATGGTTCGATGAATGAGCCATTAAAAGCCGGCTAAATGATGGCAGATACTGGCAAGTTGGGGGAATACTCACAAGTATCTCTATTAAAAGTATCTGAGCATTAAATCACTCAGAAATTAGTTATTAAGTCAGTGTTCAAAAGGGATGCGGCTTGGCGGAGTTGGCCCTTTAATGACCATGCATTCTTAGCATATTGTTTGGGGACTTGATCAAATACATTTAATTTATTTAGCTTATTTATTAATTAATTAATTAATTAATTTATTTATTTATTCATTTATTTATTCATTTATTTATTCATTTATTTATTAATTAATTAATTTCATTTGAAATATCTTAGCTTAGGATTTCAAAAAGCAGTCGCCTGCTACCTAGTATTATTATGATTATTTATGGTAGCCCCTATGCTAAGCAATGACCATTAAAATTTTAAAACCATTAACCCCAGAGACTCTATTTTTTATACAAATTAGAGTTAAAAATAATCATAGCTTAGCCAAAACAATCTAAAATTCAATTCGGAAAGCTATTCTATGCAAACTTCTATTTGGTTAACCAATCTGCATATCAACATAAGAAATTAAATAAAATACAATTTGTGAAAAATGTAATGCTGTAACCCCTTTTAAAATTTTGAAAAAATACATCATTAAAATTGTCAAAAATTGCCTACAAATATATTTTATTGTACTTCAAAACTATGCAGATTATTTATCCAAACATACGCTTTTCGAATTGAAATTAAAGCAGTTTTGGCTTAGTTATGGTTATTTTAAAGTTTGACTTGTCCAAAAAATTAGGGTATTAAAAGGCTGACTCAAGAATGCGAATATTTGACGATCTGCACTGCTGCACTTTATTTATTTTTTGGAAATTTTTTAAAATTTTTATTAAATAAATTTGAGTCCTTAAATCTGTATTATTATATTCTAATTTTATTGACAAATCGAATTTAAAAATAATCATAACAAAGCCAAAACAGACTAAATTTCAAATCGGAACGCTTTTCTTTGTTAGTTTATATTTCTTTAATTAATCTGCATATTCCATTAGAAATTTATATAAATAAAAATTTTGAAAAATGACAATTTTAATGATCCATAATTAAATTTTAAATAATTTAAATAATTAAGATTTTAACTGCGAATCGGACAATATATGGCGTTTGGCTGTCATTCCATTTTTGGCGATACTATGCAGTTAAGAAGATATGTATTTTGGGTCTTTAAATGGGGTTTTTATGTCCTAATTTTTGGGACAAATCAATGTTAAAAATATTCATAACTAAGCCAAAACAGCCTTAATTTCAGTGCGGAAAGCATTTCTATTAGTATTTATTTGGTTAATTAATCTGCATATTCCCTTTAGAGATTTTAAAAACTTAAATATTTTGCCAATTTATGACAATTTTAATGATTATAGAATAGAATAGAATTTTCAAAAATCGAGACAAAAATTTTGTTTCCTTTTTTTTTAAATATTTTAGTCTTAAATAATTATGATTTTAATGGCGAATCGGAATATATACGGCATTTGGCTGTCATTCCATTTTTGGCCATAATATGCTCTCAAGAAGACATCAAGTATACGCAATACACAATGGAAAACAATAATAATTAAGCTGCCTCTCAAGTCGCTCTCTCTTCAGTCTCTGTCTCTATTCCAGCGGATATTTCATACAAATTTCACACCTCGATGGGAATAAAATTCCTGGCGAAGAGAAATGCCAGTTGGTATTCTCTGTACTCTTTACTTAATTATTTAATAACATTTATTTTGGGTTTGTTTTCTAAGAGTTGTGATCGCCTGGTACCTAAAGCGACTGACCGACATCAAGTATACGCCGTTTAGGGTCCTTAAATCGCTATTTTTTTATCCTGGCAGATTGTATCGAACAGGCGAAGAGAAGTGGCAGCTGGTGGCCGCTGCTCTCTTAGTGCCAATGGAAAACAACGCTATTGCGCTCTCTTTCTAGGCTGTCTCTCTGACTGTTTCCCTGTCTATCTCTGGCTGTTTCTCTGTCTCTTTCTCTGGCTGCTTCTCTGACTATCTCTTTGCCTGTTTCTCCCACCTTGAGATTTTAAAAGGAAATTTTTTGGGACCTTAAAAATTCAAACAGCAGTCGCCTGCTATCTGGTTCTGTTGGCCTGGTACCTAAAATCCAGTGCAGTGGATTTTTCCAGGCGAATAGAAGAAATTGAGTGCTGCTAGGCGATGATCATTAAAAATTAAAAAAACCATTATTCCCAGAGACTCTTTTTTATCGACAAATCAAAGCTAAAAATAATAATACTAACCCAAAACAGCCTCAATTTTAAATCGGAAAGCATTTCTATGTTAGTATTTATTTGGTTATTTAATCTGCTCTTCAAATTTAGGAATTAAAAGAAATACATTTTTTTTTTTCGATTTTTGACAGTTTTAATGATTAATTTTTTACCATTTTTTCAAAAATCGACTTAAATTTTTTTTCTTTGTTTTTCCCATATTTAATTTCTAAATAATTAAGATTTTAACGGCGAATCGGACAGTATACGGCATTTGGCTGTCATTCCATTTTTGGCCAAGATATGCTGTTAAGGAGATCCGATTTTATGGCTCTTAAAATCGGTTTTTTATGTGCTAATTTTTGGGACAAATCAATGTTAAAAATATTCATAACTAAGCCAAAACAGCCTTAATTTCAGTACGGAAAGCATTTCTATGTTAGTTTTTATTTGCTTAATTTATCTGCATTTCAAATTTAGGAATTAACAAAAATAAATTTTTTGTCAATTTTTGACAATTTTAATGATGTAACCCCTTATCATTTTTTCAAAAATCGACCTAAATTTTTTTTTTCGTTTTTTCCCATATATAATTTCTAAATAATTAAGAATTTAACGGCGAATCGGACAGTATACGGCATTTGGATGTCATTCAATTTTTGGCCAAAATATGCTGTAGTTTTGGGTCTTAAAATCGGTTTTTGATGTCCTAATTTTTGGGACAACTCATAGTTTAAAATATTCCTAACAAGGCAAAACAGCATTAATTTCAGTGCGGAAAGCATTTCTATGGTAGTTTTTATTTCGTTTATTTATCTGTATATCCCCTTTAGAAATTAAACGAACTAAATTTTTTGTCGATTTTTGGCAATCTTAATGATGTAAGCCCTTATAAAATTTTCAAAAATATATTCAAGAGAATAAAATATTTTATTGTTAAATAATAATGATTTTAATAGCGAATCAAAACATGTACGACATTTGGCTATCATTTGATTTTTGGCCAAAATATGCTCTCGACAAGACCCCAAGTTTGGGCATATTTGGGTTCTTAACTCGGAATTTTTTGATCCTGGCAGATCGTAACTAACAGGCGAAGAGAAATGCCAGCTGGTGGCCTCTGCACTCTTAGTTCCACTGGAAAACAACGCTAATACGATTTCGCTCTCTTCATACAAATTTCACACATCGATGGGAATAAAATATCAAGCGAAGAGTAATGACAGCTGGTATTCTCTGTACTCTTCGATAAACTGGAAAACAATTGTAATTACGCTGTCTCCCTAGTCTCTGCCTCTCAAGTCTCTGCCGCTTTAGTTTCTGCCGCTCTAGTCTCTGCCGCTCTAGTCTCTGCCGCTCTAATCTCTGCCGCTCTAGTCTCTGCCTCTCAAGTCTCTGCCGCTTTAGTTTCTGCCGCTCTAGTCCCTGCCGCTCTAGTCCCTGCCGCTCTAGTCCCATGCCGCTGTAGTCAACGCCTCCTCTAGACTCTGCCGCTCTAGTCTCTACCGCTCTAATCTCTGTCTCGCTCTACCAAAATGTGCAGCATACTGTTTTGAGTGCCTTAAAATTTTAAGGAGCAGTCGCCTGCTATCTCGTTCTGTTCACCTGGTACATCAAGCCTAATTTCAGTGGATTTTTCATACAAATTTCACAATTTATTTCGATGGGAATAAAAACCAAGTGAAGAGAAATGCCAGCTGGTATTCGCTGTACTCTTCGATCAACTGGAAAACAATAGTAATTACGCTGTCTCTCTAGTCTCTGCCTCTATTCCAGTGGATTTTTCATACAAATTTCACAAATCGATGGAATAAAAACCAAGCGAAGAGAAATGCCAGCTGGTATTCGCTGTACTCTTCGATCAACTAGAAAACAATAGTAATTACGTATCTCTGTACTCTTCTATAAACTGGAAAACAATAGTAATTAGAAATTACTATTAATTAATTCAAATAATCATAACTAACCCAAAACAGCCTCAATTTCAAATCGGAAAGCAATTCTATGTCAGTTTTTATTTGCTTAATTTATCTGCATTTCAAATTTAGGAATTAACAAAAATAAATTTTTTGTCAATTTTTGACAATTTTAATGATGTAACCCCTTACCATTTTTTCAAAAATCGAGCAAAATTTTTTGTCGCCGTATTTGCAATATTTTATTGTTAAATAATAAAGATTTTAATAGCGAATCAAAACATGTACGACATTTGGCTATCATTTGATTTTTGGCCAAAATATCCTCTCGACAAGACCCCAAGTTTGCGCATATTTGGGTTCTTAAATCGGAATTTTTTGATCCTGGCAGATCGTAACTAACAGGCGAAGAGAAATGCCAGCTGGTGGCCTCTGCACTCTTAGTTCCACTGGAAAACAACGCTAATACGATTTCGCTCTGTTCATACAAATTTCACACATCGATGGGAATAAAATATCAAGCGAAGAGAAATGGCAGCTGGTATTCTCTTTACTCTTCGATAAACTGGAAAACAATAGTAATTACGCTGTCTCCCTAGTCTCTGCCTCTC
>VNKC01001299.1:0-14861 GCA_008042775.1 Drosophila pectinifera | reverse complement strand
ATTTAGTGGAGAAGAATTAATACCCTACCAATTTAAATCATAATAACCAAATAAAAACATTAACAATCATCTTGCCGAAAACCCCGCTACCATCTTTCGGTGATGACTTCGCTACTTCCTACTTTCCAACACCCCATTGCTGACTACGCTGCCACCCGCTTCCGCCGCTACTGACGCCGCTGCCAGGATCAGCAATGCTCCAGTTTTTTTATTCAAGAATTCGTTTATTTGTTTATCATTAAAAAAGTATAAATTAACATATACGTATATACATATATTTGTTTTGTTTTGATTTAAAAATATTATTTTAAGTTTTGTCAAAATTTGACGCTTTATCATATAGCTGCCATTAAAATGACTGGCATAGATTTTCTTATTATTTTCCTTCGATATTTTTTATTTTATTTTCTTTTTATATTTTTACTCAAGATATACAACCCTTCTGCAGTTTCCACTTCCGATAAATTCTCACGGAATCTATTACCCAGACCTTTTCTAGTTTTCACCTCCAATAAAACTTCACAGATTTAAATTTCTCTTTATTAAGTCCTTGTTAACTCCTAAGCGAAACCTCATGGAAACTTTCCTGCCTGACTGGCGTATTCAGACCCGCAATAACAGAAACAAATTGCACTAGTATACTACTATAGATTTTTTTCGTAATAAGCTATTGGACTAACTTTGAGTCGCTAAACATGCTCAATTCAAAATTTTTTTCTAAAGAACCGTTATGAACATATTTTCTAAAAATCAGACTTTTACATTTCTTTTATTATACGCTGAAACTTTAAACCGTTAGTCCAATAAATTTCAAGCCCTGAAAGTTTAGAAATATATATATATATATGTAATCATAGAGTCGAGGATATTATATCTTAGTACCAACCGAGAATGTATGTAACAGGCAGAAGGAGACATCTCCGACTCCAAAAAAGGATATATGCTTTTGTTTTACATCACCAGCCGAGTCGTTCCGTCTGTTTGTCTGTCAGTCAGTTGCAATAGTCGTGATCTTCGGCTTAAATAAATGGATATGAAATAAATACATTTATGCGAACGTGCTCTAAAAATTTGAGTGAAATCGTATTATAAACATAGGAGTTATTCAGAAAAACTGTTTCTTTGTATGCTGACAGAACCACTAAGTTGCTCAACATGTTCCTATCAACATCTGTGTTTGTTGGGTGTTGTTCAACATGCAACATTTTTTTTTTTCATTTGTCAACATTTCCTTCAGCCTTCGTAGTGTTTTATATAAGTTTTTCATTTTTTGAGCTCGTTAGACACAGTGAATGATCCATTTCCATGTGTATTTTAATATCACCCTAAATGCTTTGGGTGGCGGGTCACATTCGACTGTAGCTTTCTACTTGTATTTAATTTGTAGTGTGGGTTTATAACTTATTTTTATATAAAGTTATATACGTATATTTTTGCCGAGCTGCATTATTTGTTTCTTGCTGTTGGCTCAACCTTGCTGTTGTGTATGTATGTATTTACAAGCCAACTTGGGTAGCAATACCATGAATAAAAGAGAAAAAGTTTCCTTGATTATTTTGAGCAAGAACCGAAAAACTAGAGCCCAACCCCATAAATCCGCAAAAACTCGGAAGATAATAAAAGGATTAAAAGAAATTGTGGGAATTTTGTATACGCCTCACCTCACGGTTTCGGCCAACTTGCCCTTTATAATTATGCATATGTTAATAATCATGATAATGTATGTAAACGTGTATGTAATTTATGTAAACTTATACGTATGTATAATGTATATTAGACAGTTTAGTTCTAAATTAGGCAGGGCTTTAAAGGCGATACCACACTCGATTCTTAGAGCTGACTAACTAGGTTATTGTACAGATTAAATTATTTGTTCTTTCATAAACACTAAAACACAATAAAAATACGAAGGCTCTAATATATACTTATGTTGCGCAAAAATATCCACAATTCAAAAATTTTCAAGAATATACAAAAATGAATTTAGATGCATGTTGAATATTTTTCTGGCGTGCTTCAATGTAATAGATGCATTTCATGTAATAACATAGTCACTTTCATCTAAAAACCTAATTAAAATATGAATGCCTAGTGTTTCTTGTATATAAATATCCATTTTGATTTTGAGGACTTGAGGAGAAAGATTTCTCTGCGACTATTTACTTATTTTCTGTAACTTTACAGATTTATTAAACTCTTTCAATCACGCATATGAGCATCATCTGTATACAACAAGTACATTACATCATCATCATCATTAGAAAGTACGTAAATTATGAACATATAAGGAAAATAATAATGGACCAAGTACAAAGTCTGCCGATACAACAAATTGCTGAATCTATCACAGATAGTAAGGCTAAAAAAGTATTACTGCTCGATACGTGAAATGGTACAACTTGTGCAGTTTAGTACAGAGTGTCAAAATATAAGATGTAAAAAACCTTGCTGAAGTCAAGATAAGAGGATGACGTGTAAAAAGTAAATTTCTTTCTACTGCCCTCTGTTATTTTACAAGTATCAGTGGTGCTACTGGAGGGGAAGGGGACTGTTGCTATAGGCCGGTAGTCGCTAAAGGATTATGCTTGTTAATTAATCTTTTCCACTTTATAAACGAAAGTAACCGGGGAATAAATAGTAGATAGGGTATAATAGTTGAGACCAACTTGCATTCGACTTAATTTTAATTATAGACTCAAGGACATCACATTAACTAACACACGAAAGGTTAAAAATAACATCAAAATGGCTATAACGTACATCATTCAGCTACGGGTTGCAGGTGATTAAGGATTTCCACATCGACTTATTATTTTTTTTTAATCCGGACGTTGATGCACTGCTGTCCGTGCACTCAAGTGGCTTTTCGATACCAAACACGTGCTTGTTAGGGTTAGGTGTTATGTAGGCGCGAATAAGGGAAGTATGCTACACAAAATAGACTAATAGTCCACTGCTTGATTAAGTGGGTTAAGAGTAATGTTTTTAGTTTAGGAAGGCTACCTACAGTTCATGTCATGTTGTACAAAGCATTATATTTTTGCACATAATACTCTAAAGGGTTCATGCATTTCATAAGAAGTTCTAAAATGGTTATATTTCTACTAAAGGTACATAGGGTCTAGTTTCTACGAGGTACGTGGTATTTCAGCTGAACTAATTAGGTTATATATGAAGGTGATTAATCGTGAGAAGGTAGGTTAATCGTGAGAAGTCTGCTGGAATAGGAGGGGAACCTTAGGTTAACATCCCAGTTTAAGTCGCGTATGGCTACCTTGCGGGACACCAGAGTTAACACGAAGAACATTAGATAAATTATTTTTTTTTTGTGTTTTGGGAGCTATTGTTGTCTACCATATTCAAAGTCTTTTAATTTCTATCAAAGTCTATTAAATAACGCAGAATCAAATTTGTTGTGAAAATAATTTTTGTAAGCATCCGCGGTCATTCGTTGCAAATAATTTCGAAAGAATTTAAATTTCGTATAGTTATATTGATACACCAATAACGTTTCCATTTGTTGTATCTTGCTTCTGTTTCCTATCATACTTTTCAAATGCATTCGAGTGACGCAAAGCACAGGTCACAAAAATACAAAAATTAATCTAAGCACGAACAAAACAATTAACCACATTGCCAACCATGAAACAAATGCATAATGGTCGGTTTCTATTTTTCCGATATTGGCTTCCAGAAGGGGGATTTTGCTGAAAATTTAGTTCATAATAGTTTATTATCAGCTGCTATATACGGCTACTTCGCCCTCATGTTCTCCTCGGTTCGAAACAGGTTATACATATCACAAGCAACAATAAAATCACACAGACTAGACAGAATAATAAATAATAAAGAAAGATATAAGAAAATACATCAAAATTAAAATAGTCAACATGAAAGTTTAGAAGAGGAAGCTATGCTCATTCGGTGTCTTCGGTAGTTTTCAGAGGGTACATCATCCATACATCGATAGCAGATGTACGTCTTACATGCACCAGAGAGCTGCGGACAAAATTTTAATTTGCTTCTTTGAATATTTTTGTGACAGTGATTTGTTGATGAAGATCACACCTAAGAGTTAATTCCCAGGAAGGCCGAAGCCAACTATTGCTTGCGCCTTCACTCGTCTGCAAAAAAAAAAAAAAAAAAAAAAAAAAAACGCAGAGAAAGGAATTTGAGTGGATCGACAATGGAGGCATTCAGAATGCGAATCACCCTAGGTGGGGAGAGAAAGACCGACAAATTATAAGAGACTCTCGATCTCAAGAAGAGGTACTCCATGAATACGGACGTCCGGACGCCGACGCCTCGCAATTGTGTGTGACCGCCGACATCATTTTATCGGATCATCATGACACTGAAAAATTCCACGGAAGGCAGTGCTTTGTGTGCCTAAAGATAGTATGGTCTTTATAATTTGAATTGACCCCGGGGCAGAGTGCTCAGTGATCAAATAGAGAGAGTATAGACAACAAATTATTAGGGAATCGTATAAATAACCTTGTAATGTAAAAAGTTCACTGCTTTGCTGGTTTTAAGCGGTCTTGTAATTAATCTTAAGCAGTTTTTTAATGTTATACCTACGTGTGATATTTGTAAAATTTTAGATTATAAAATCTAAATCGGTAAATATTTGATCCGCATCTAGATTGGCATTAAGTTTTTACAATATTAATACTGAGCTGGTCTATAATTAATATGATTAAAGTTGATTAAATTACTTACAAAATATTTTTGCTTTTATTGACGGAACGCCCAGCACTATTTTTAGCATTGGTGAAATGAAAATAGTATTAATTAATTAAAATAAAACCGAACAATGGCGAACCTATTGACTCAGTTCTGAGTAAAAGGAAAATCATTAAATTCCAATGCATCCTGATTCTGTAAAAACCGTGTTTTTAACGGCAGTATTTGAAAATGCCGTTTGTTTAAAAAAACACTAGCCGTTTTCCATTGGACTTTAAATTTGTGTCTGGAATTTCACAAATGTTGAATCCAATTGAATGTCCAATTGAACTGCATACAGATGCGAACTCTTGTTGTTGTGGTTGTTGTTTTATCGTATTCATGCTAATCCATATGTAGTATTTTAGCCAAACCATTTCCCCCGCTCAATATGTCATTCATATGAATTGGAGCCGTTGGTAGTTGTCGAAGCTGAAAAGCGTTTTCGTCTATCTGTTAGCACGTAGGATTAAGGTGTATACGTCAGGTGTTTTTTTTATTCGTATAATCATACCATAAGTTATATTTAATTCCTAAACAATGATAATCTAGAAAATGATTTTGTTAAATTAATTCTTATTTATAAATAGACCCAGTCTAACTACTGTTCATATTATAAGTTATTTTGTAACTTCTAAAAGTAGATCGATATAAATAAATGTGTAAAAAATAAATTAATTAAGACTATATTATATTCAGTTTTCCATAGAAACAAGATTATTGCAAAAGATTCATCCAGATAACCTTAGCACTGCGATACTATTGCACTCATTGGGAATTTTAAGTTAAATTAACGTTTTATGATACTTTTATGCGACACCCACAGGGTAGTACTTAAATTCTTTATCAGGCGAATCGTAAATATTTTTCATATGACTTGGTAACTGTGAAAAGTCTTGTACTCAAGTACAGTAAGTACAGTGGTTAATGAGCCGAGCACTTTATCAGATTATTCTTAGAGTTTTGCATATAAAATCACTCTTTTTTCTATCTATCTGAATGAACATTCAAAAAAGTTTTTGTATGTATATAGATCGATATATCGTCTTCTCTTTTAAAGGGAACGCTCGTGCTTTTGTTTTGCGATTCGATTTTTTGATAAATCTTTGTTTTAATTAAAACAAAAATTGTTGCTAGGAATATGTTGAGCAACATCCAAAAAGATGTTGCTATATGTTAAGCAACATTTAGGCTAAACCGTCTCGACTGGTGACGAGTTACAAGTTGCCTGTTATATACATTCTCGGTTGGCACTAAGTTATTATACCCTTGTACCCTATGGGTACCGGGTATAAACACTGCTGTGAGACTTGTCGAGATGTTGAAAGAGAAATTATGTCTTTTATACGGCAAACCAAAAGTGGTTTTAAAGAGCTATTGAGTAGTTTTCGTAAAACTAAACTCCCTGAACTCCCAGTTTAATGGCATTAAGCTATTAAATGAGTACCCTAAGCGAAAAAAAACGCGGTTGGGACACCGCATTTAAGGAACCCTAAAAATAACGATTTCCCAACCACAAACTCCCTTGGTACCACTCTGACAACCCCAATGATTCTGAGATTCAAGGCGATATGATATCCGGTGTATCCGTAGTGTCCACTTGGGGGTCACAATCAATCACAATGACACCTCAGAACCCTGCTCCAAAATCTCTCCAGGATATGAGGCCCGGACTACAGGCGAAAATTGGTAAAACAGTCAATTGACAATTGAAAAAATCCTTTTAAAATAATCATGTCTCTACCGATCTCTTTAAACACAATATGCTCTTCAACTTCTAACCAGAGCTAATTGTTATTAAGGAATACGAAGTTAAGAACAAGAAAAAGCGGTCTCTAGGAATAAGTCTCCCTAGACCAGACTATAACATTGTGCCGCCTACGTCGTCTAGGTTGTCAGTTCCAGAAAACTGACAAAAGAAAAATGAAGTGCATCGAATATATAAATTACAATTCGTACTTCGTAAATCGCAAAATCACTGTAGAAGAACAGCATAAAAGGAAGGCATTCATTCCGTTAAAAATAAGCTCAATACTGGTGCAGCCCGGACAGCCCGACAGTTTCCCACTTCCTGTATAGGGAAACCAATTCAGGAATTGGGCATTTGGTTCTGAAAAAGCCCCGCTTAAGTCGAGAATGGCAATCCAGGTCATCAGGCGCATAGCAAAGGCCTAAAAATGCCATTTAAATACTTACAAAATTTCGAAAATAATAGGTGGATTAGAATTAAAGAATTAATTAGAATTAAAAAACTGTAACGCCAATAAGGAAATTCGCAGGTCAATGGGCTCGAAGCATCTTGACCAGGTTAAGCTGTATTAGAACCTCTCCAATTTCTACTGGATGAATAAATAATTTCAAATTATTCCAGAAAAACCTGGACCATATTTGACAACACCAAATATGGTTATTAATCTTCCTTATTGTACATTCTGCACCATCTGCCTCTCGTCGACTCATAATAATACCCAAGCGTGGCAAAGATCACCCCGTACCTTCATCAGACAGTTCATAAGCTTATAATCAAGAATATTATACCTTCTGGAGAGGTATGCAATGGGATGCTTTCTGCCGGAATGGGGTGTTATAGCATCTGTTCTTTTCCTGAGGTTGATTTTGCAACTATTCACTTTATAAAACTTTCGAATTAAATTTCGAACAAATTTGGCAATTATTAGGTACCTGATAGATTCGTGAACTTGGCTAATTATGAACCATCCTAATCCTCATGGAACTACTGCCAAACAAAGGGACTTCCAACTTATTTGAATAATACGTACAAAGCTCCTGCTCTTGAATTATACGACATTTCTAATGATAGCCCGTCGTTATTTAATTTAGCAATTTCTTCATTCATTTACTTATCCTTTTGCTGTTACGCTTGAATCCAATCTTCTGTTATTTCCTCAATCTGCTCTTCTAAGAGTTTTGTATAAGTTAAAACAAGTAAGAATGCCACAGTCGAGTAAGCTCCCGGTACCCGGTATTTAAGCATTTGTGCGTTGAATAATACAAATTTTTTTTATTTATTTTGTTGGTTTACTTAATTCGTAATAGTCACATTGACGTAAAAAAATCAGATTTGCTGCTGCTGTGCATTGCCTACAATGGAACAATTGTTGTTAAATTTATAATTTAATTAAAATTATATTTATGTAATTATAATTCATCCGTAGTTATCGCCAACCAAATGGCTGCAGCACAAATTATTGCACCATCCACAGAAATACAAGTATATAAGGCTATACATATAAATGAAAATAGTTTACAGGGAACCAGGAATCTTATGTCCCTTGGAGACAGGAGGCTCATCCGTATAAATATATATATATTTAAATCAAAAGCTGCCTATAAAAATAGACGGCCGGCCTCTCGGCGCACAAACAAAAAATCATGTAGCTCAAAACAAGGAGCAGGAGGCTAAGGCATACGCCGTAGCTGCCTCCAATGCAGAGGTGAAAATTAACGATGATGACATCCCCGATGATGACTCTGACTTTGTGAATTTTATAGGGGAAAATCCATGCTACCCGTCATCAGGCTAATAAATCTCCCCTTATAATAACTCCAATGTGGGTAGAAGATAAGAAAGCCACCGACGAGGCATGGAACCAAAACATTAAGCAAGATATTAAGAAACTTGGGTAAGGCCCAACACTGAACCTAAAGTCCGGTTATCACCAAATCATGCTCGAACTTCCCTTTGGTTTAGAGAATGCTGTCAGTATCTTCCAAAGAACCATCGATGATATCCTGCGGGAAGAGATTGGAATATTTTGCTTTAGTCGATCACGTTATAATATTCTAGGAGGACGAAAAGTCCCATATAAAGCACGTAGATTGGCTACTAAAAATCATTAGCGAATCAAACATGAGGGTGTCCGTTAAAAAATCAAGTTCTTTAAAAAAAAGCGTGGACTGGAGTTCATAGTCACCAATAATGGTGCAACTACGGACTCAAAAAAAGTAAAGGGAATAAGGAAATTTCCTGAGCCAAATAATATATTTGAGGTAAGGTCATTTCTTGGCCTTGCGATTTAATATAAGTGATCTATTAGGGGCTTTGCGAAAATAGCAAGACCCATTTCCGACATCTTAAAAGATGAACACGGAATTATAAGCAAACACATATCGCGAATATGCGGGTTCAATTTATTGAGGTAAAAAGAAAAAGCTTTCCAAAAACTGAACAACATTTTGGCATATGAAGATGTCCTGCTCACTACCTGACTACAAGAAGGCTTTCGATCTAATGACGGATGCATCAGTTTATGGCACTGCCGTGCTCTCTCAGAAGGGGCGTCCGATTACAATGATATTAAGAACATTGAAGGACAGGGAAATCAACTCTGCCACCAACAAGAGGGAGAATCTGGCCATTGTATGGCCTTTTGGCAAGCTTCGGCTATATTTGTACTCGGTTAAAGATATAAATATCTTTAGGGACCTCAAGCCCTTAACCGTCGTAGTTTCAGAGTCTAACCCAACTGCGAAGATTAAAAGAGGCAAAGCGCGCAACGACGAAACAGGTGCGCGAATTTTTATAAACCTGGTAAAGAAAATCTGGTGACGCCTTATCCAGCCAGCAACTTAATGCCATGGAAGAGCAAGGCGCCAAATCGTGCGTAGCTACAATTCACAGCGAAATCTCGCTGACCCACACTATTCAAACAACTGATAAGCCCCCGAATTGCTTCCAAAACCAAATATTTACGGAAGAGGCACAAGAGCTCTTCTCTTACGATCAACTTTTCCTGCAGAGTCGTTACTAGATGACCATGCGGACACAATCGTTTCTAAGGGCGTGAACGCCCTCCATTGCGTTCTCCATACACTTGCAATGGTTCAGTATGACCTGGTTCGATACTGCAAGAACCGTGTAACGGATATCTTTTGATAAGTTTTCAAAATTTGCACTTGTGCAACACATCCCGTCAAGGACAATTAAGGATCTAAAACCGGCATTACTCAAATTAATAAGTCATGCTAAACAATCATTTTGGCGTCAGCATTTCCAATGCACCACCTTTGGATAATAGCCCAAACGGACAGGTGAAGGGCTTTCACAGCACCCTATTAGAGCTCGTTAGATGCCTAAAAATTGAGAAAAAAAAAGAATAACAAATCTTTTAATTTGGTCATTGACAAGAGACAAGTCGACGTCGTGCACGCTCACCCGGACGACCAGCCAGTAGAAGTCCAAGACAGGATTACAAGCGCCAAAACTCTTGCATTAATTATTCGACGACTAATATTGTACCCTCTTTGGCTTATTGGCAGTGTTGCATATACACACATAAACAGCTAAGACTTTTTTATTTTTCGAAATTTTATTCTGAAAAATTAGAATGGCCTGCTGCACACACTGGCATTCATTTGGCCAAGCCGTCAATATAATATATATATATAATATACATTGTCAGGAGTTTTTCGATGGAGTGCAGAATATCGAGCAATTCAATGGCAAATAACCGTAAAGATTATTGTACATAGCCAAACCTTGGACCGTCTTGCGTGATCGCGTGGGAGAAGGTATAGAGCAATAAAGTTATAAGATATCTTGAGTAGCAATCGAGTCAAACTGGAGCTCTATAAGAATCAAAGTTTTTACATAAGCTATAAAATAGATCGACTCAATCGACCAAGTAGCCATTGTCCTTTTGACTCTTCTCTGGAAAATCCTCTGGCACGGTCTGTCTCTGCTAACAAGTGTAAAAACATGTATAACAAGGCTCTGAGAAAGATGCTGGGAGTGAAGTTAAAGGCACAGGATTACCGACGGTAACAGAGATAATATCCCAGTATGCTAATCGATACAGAGACCGTCTACTTCTCCATACATACTCACACCACCTGGTTCTTATTTTACCCATAGTTTCCGGGTTCTTTGGTCACTCTTTATAATAGTTCTTGTGCGGCGTAATTATTCTGATATTTAAAGATAAATAAATAAATAAATAAAGCTTCACAGCTATAAACCAACAACAGTTTTCTCCGGGATCCCCTTATAACCAGCATTTCTGCTTATACACAAACACACATCAGGAAATATAATCAACTAAAATGCACTATGCAATCAATCAAAACTGTTTGGGTGAGAGTGAAAGCTTTCGAGAAACTTTTTGAAATAACTGTTGCCCAGGCGCACTAGTGAAGTAGCGATCGCAACTAAGAACCAACTTAACCCTGGAGTTGAAATCTTGGAAAATAAGTCGTACTTTAGATGCACTGTCACGCAACTGATAAAGCTGATTACACTCGGCAGGCTGCTCTCACCAATGCCGAACGCGTTAACGGAAGAAATCTGCTAAAAATAGACACCTAGCTGGAGCTGTAGGTGACATGGGAATGCGCGCGATATCAGTTGGAAAAGTAAAGTATTAAGCAGCTGTCCGACAAGCTGCGTCCCCAAGACGAACGGGACGGTTGAAGCTAAACTTCAGGAGCAGCGGGCGGAGAAAACATGATCCCTAATTAACCAATGTTTTGTGATAAGCCTCATTGAAAATCGCAGAATTCACTAGTCAATAATAATACAACTGGAAACAACGAGGGAAAAAACGCTCTCCTCAGCTCATTAGGTACATAACGGTGGTTTAATAACACAGGTATGCACGGTCTTGGAACTGATCAACTAAAAGTTTCTTATAAAGTAAGTCTCTTTTTACAACAGGTCAAGTTCTTAATAAATTTTTGTATCGATCGGTTTAAAATTTTATACACGGCATTAAAATATATTTTACTACTAGTCAACTATCCCCTTTTATTTTATTATTGTTACTTTTTATCGATTTTAGTTTAAAATAGTATGAAAGCTACAGTCGAATGTGACCGAAAACTGTATGAGAAGTGCTGTTGAGCAACACCCAAAAACGACTGATTTTGAGCAACACCCATTGGTGCTGCCAACACAAATGTAGGTGTTGCAGAAGTTTAGTATACACAGAGCCTTATTGTTTATGCTAAATCGACTCCGCTGGTGACGCTGATCAAGAATATAAATTCTTTATGGGGTCGGCGAAGTCTCCTTCTGCCTATAAACCCTTGTGTACTGGGTATAAAAACGAACTATTACCTTAACCGACCGATAAAAATGGAAGAAAATTTTTTTTCGTGAAAGTCCATCGTTGATCGGGAGTTATACTTTCACAAAAAAAAAAAAACTTAAAAAATATAGTAGTTCAGATGATTCTACGATTTTTAATCTGGGACACCTTAAGATGAAAAATGTTTGATGTTTTTTCTAGAAATATATACTTTTTTAATTAATAATCATACATTAAAGTTGTGAGGTAATGTGATATTAAAAAGTTGGAAAAATATTTAGTAAACAAAATTTATTTTATTTCATTAACAAAATTACAGATCGAAAATTTAAGTGTAAAGTTCTCATCTGTTGTACATATAGTTCCCATTGCCAAACCCAAATCAATGACGATATTAATAATCTTGTCGTTGGTTATCAAAATGCTATCTTAACTGAGGATCTTAATAGCAACATGGCCATTGAACATCGTGTGCATAATGATTTTAAATCAATAAGACTAAATCTCGATTGTCATCAACTTACACTTTTCAGAAGTACTTGCAGATTTTTCTTAGATATATTCTTTGATAGTAATTTTACGAAAATTCTATTATACCACCAGGTATGTGTACCTGCTGTTCAAAAAATTATTTTATATTTGTAATTTAATCTCTCTAACTATAGGAACTACAAATCACATGCTAAATTTGACAATTTTTACTGGACCTCAATTTAGAAGCCATTTAACCATTTTTATATTCTAGTATTCGACTAAATTGGTTTGAAATTAAACGATTAATACGACTCCTAATTGAGCCTACAAACGGTGTAAAGATACCAATCTGTACAATATTTTTAAACACATTAACAAAAAAGATCGAAATTTCCAAAAGCCAATTATTTAATAACAAGGTCTGGATGGATCTTAAAGGTCTGGGCATGGGCAAATATTAACCCCCATAGTCCTTCCTGCATCCTGCCATTTTAAGCTAAGTCATTTGAAAGATTTGAGACCAACATATTGATTAAGGCAATTATTAACTACTGAAAGGCTTTTGTCTCTATTAATCATACATTCCATTTCATTTACATTTGCGTATGTTATATAATTTTATTTCCATGTACAATAAAGTTTTTTTTACAAACAGGCGCATTCAGTCGTTTCTGCAAGTCTGATATCTTACCCTTGAGGAAGTCCCACAAGGGTCTGAAAGTGAAGTGTGCATTTATATTTATTCTTTATTTATTATTGTTATTTTATTTGTTTACTTAATATGTAATAGTCTAAATATATATTTCTTTAATATAAGCACAGACACAGTAGAGTAGAGTTTTGAGCGAAAAGAAATTAATATTCTTAACAATCATCATTGTTGTTTAAAAATAATAAAAAAAAAAAGTTAAAAATTGGATACAAATAATTACTTTTGACTTTGTAACCTTATACTCGTTGCCGAAAGAAGAGTGAGAGAGAAGGATTAGTCTACGACCATATGAAATATATATATTATTAATCAGAATCATTAATCGAGACTATTTAACCATGTGAAAAATTTTGCCAAGCTCACGAAAATAATGAAAAACGTAAACTACGCTATAGTGTTTAACTTTAGATAAGGAAAAAATATATGTAATAAATTAAATTAAAAATTATATCATATTCCGATGATAAACATGGAAAATTAACAAGAAGGCCGGAATTGTAAGCCAAATTCTAAAATTGCAGCATTTTAGAATTATGCAGCATTGGGAGATTAAGACAATTCATTCAAAAGCGCTGATATGTCAAAAATTCTTCAGAACATTTAGGTCAGGTGACTTAGGAGGCGCGACAGATTAACCCGAGCTTCATAAAACGAGATTTGTGCTTTGGATCGTTGTCCTGATCAAATCTATATGTGCGTGCTGCATAATAGGCAACATTTGCTGCTTTTTTTTAAGCAGATATCTTCGGAATAGCGTTTATCTTACGAATTATTAGATTCTCCTCAAGATCAGTGAACAATATTATTTTGAGCGTTTTTAATGGAATTGAAAAACAATACTATTTTTATTAATAAACGAGCCATTCGATTAGCCGGAAAAAATATGCCACAGAAAATTGTGCAGACGGTCAAATGTTACAGTTTTGCACCTAACACATTATTTTTATTAACTGAACTTAGTTAAAATTGATTAATAAACGAAGAGACAACTGAAAGTCTTTATTATTTATATTGAATTTTGAGGATGAATTTTTTAAACTTTTCATTATTATGATGAACTCAATTTTACTGTTTCCCAAAAGAACAAATAATATAATATGTAATCAATATAACATATGTATATATTGTGAAAAATTTGTTTATCTTTGCTGTACGTTTTAAAATAAACTGCACCATCGCCTTAAAACAATTAAGAGTGTACCTCAATTCAAATCTGCGTTAAAAAAAGACAAAAATAATAACAGTAGTAATAATAATAATAATAATAATAATTATATAAATAAAATAAAAAAGTAGAGGTAATAAAAGTAGTTATATAGTATTTGACTTGAGTTACTAACGCATTAAATATATGTATGTACATAAGTACCCACTTATAGCGCTAGGATAAAATATCTACAGTGACGCACTAAAGTGTTGGCACAGTGGCAAATGTCAACTTTAAAGGTTGTTCCCAGGCGTATGAAACAATTTTATGATGAAATTTTTTTTGATTTACTTAAATTAAACATTTCTTTATTCAAAGGCACTTTTTTTTTGGTATTTTTTATAACGCTCTTAAAACTATTTAAACTTAAACAAAAAAGGAACATATTTCGTGACACAAAAGTCTTGGCACACTTCACTTAAAACATTTTTTTTTTTAATTTAACATCAAAATTAATACTTGGTTGGTAATCCCTTCTGCTTTATAACATCTTCAAGACGTCTCGGCATGGAATGAATCAACTTTTTGGTAGTTTCTTCGGAAATATTCACCCATTCCTCCAATAAGGCCTTCTTTAGGTCATTTTTTGATGAAATTTCGTGTTTTTTAATACGTCGATCCAATTCATCCCACAAGTGCTCAATCGGATTAAGGTCAGGTGACTGTGGTGGATGTGGCAGCATATGTGCGGTATTGT
>VNKC01001297.1:0-65462 GCA_008042775.1 Drosophila pectinifera | reverse complement strand
TTGTTAAATAATTGTAATTTTAACGGCGAATCGGAAAATATACGGCATTTGGCTATCATATCATTGTTGGCCATAATATGCTCTCCAGAAGACATCAAATATTCGCATTTTGAGTCGACATTTTAATACCCTAATTTTTTGGACAAGTCAGAGTTAAAAATATTCATAACTTTGCCAAAACAGTCTTAATTTCAATTCGGAAAGCTTTTCTGTGGTAGTTTTTAGTTGTTTAATTAATCTGCATATTCAGTTTAGAAATTAAAAGAAATAAATTTTTAGTCAATTTTTGACAATTTTAATGATGTAACCCCTTATAAAATTTTGAAAAATTGGCCAAAATTTTATTTCTCATTTTTCTAGGTATTTTATTGTTAAATAATTGGAATTTTAACGGCGAATCGGAAAATATACGGTATTTGGCTATCATATCATTGTTGGCCATAATATGCTCTCCAAGAGACATGAAATATTCGCATTTTAAAGTCGACATTTTATTACCCAAATTCAACAACGAATTGTACTTTTTTTAAGTAATTATTAATTAAGGACGGACACAATTGTGTTCTGAAATTTTTTACAATTAAATCAGCCTTGATCAAAAAAGCAAACAGGTCTTAGTTAATCATTCAATATAATAGTTTGAATAATAATAAGCCTTAAAATATTGCAGCAGCAATAGATATTTAGAATATATTAATACGTGTTTCATGTTGAACTAAAAGAAATATTTTAAGTTTCCGTAAACGCATACCAAACTAATTTAGCTCAAGATAAAAATCCGTAAGTGCGCTGAACAACAAAGAAAGTCTATAGCAATATTAATGGGGCGCTTAAGCGTGCTTGATTTGATTAGTCAATTAACAGTTCATTAGTTGTCAATCGGTGACACTGTCGAGGCTTTAATATCTTCACACTTTGTCACCCAATAATCCAATCTTAAATCATTTTCATGGCCCCCAGTTTGTTTGTGTTGTGTGTAAGGGACTGGGGCAGGGGCCGGGGCTGGGGCAAATAAATCCAATATCCATTCACACGGCCACGCCCACACAATGTCAATGGTGAGGCGGACAAAAACCGGCCAGAAATGAGATAGACTGCCGACAGAGACGGACGGGCCATAAATAAAGATCCGGAGCCGAGTCCCGACCAGGTCCAGGCCTGTGTTCCGACGTATTCCGGTGTATTTTTAATGCCACAATTAAATGCAAATACAATACAGCGAGGAAAAAAGATGGAATTCGCCTGGCTGACAACACACAGCAGGCAAATGTTGAAGGATGGCCCAGGGACAGCCGAAGGACACACGGACGGACGGACGGATGGACGGACGGATGGAGGGCTCTGTTCCCTATCAACAGCTTTTTCCTGCCTGCCTCGCATTTTGTGTTTTTTTCTGGTCTGTTTCTGTTTCTGCTCTTTGCGGCAGGGAAAATATTTTTGATGCTGACAACAAAAAACACTGCGAGCAACAGCCTGCGGGAAATATATAGACAAGCGCCACGCCCCCATAACCAACACCAGCAGCCGCCACCGCCGCCCCCGAACAAAGTAACTGGAAGACAGGGGGAAGAAAAGGAGTGCAGTGTAGCCAGGAGCCAGGAGCCAGAGGTCCCTCGGAGCGGATGAGTAAAAATTCGCCATACGAAAACAAATAAAATATGCCCTTAAATTTAATATCCATTATTTTTATGAAAGCATATTTTAATTCGCTTTATTGGGAATTTTCATCGGCCAGCAAGAATACCAATATGAGAAAAGAAAAGCCTTAATAGGCTTTCCTCGGGTCCTGCCTGGTTAAGTATTTTTAATAATGTGATTTTTCCAGAATACGAGAATAACAAAAGAGGACATGGGCCTGGCAGGTGGCACTTGCATTTATTCATTCTCTGCTTATATAGTTGAGATTGGCCTTATTAAGAGGAATCGGATTAAAATCATATATGAGCAGGCTTTAAAAGTAAAATTTACATTCAGAATGTTTTCCAGAGAGGGAATCATGCTCTGTAGACCATTTTCCAATTATTTCATCAGCGGTTTCCGTCAGGAACACTGAGCAATTAATTGAACAGCCACAAACACCGATCCGAGTACGAAAAAGTTGCCATAATTGCTCCAACCAAACTTTGACACTTGCGGGGCTATAGCTCAATGCAAACAATTAAATAAGGCGAGATGAAAATAAACAAGAAATGTCACAATTCACTGACTGCGAGAGCCTGTCAAAATCACGGCCCAAACCCATCACTACCACGATACCACGAGGAGATCCCTCAATTTTGTTGTCCTGCCAAGCAGAAGGAAGCAGGAGAGATGGCAGCAACAAAAAACATATATTTCCCATCTCTCCTCGCTGTCATCCTGCTTCCGTAGTTTGTGCTGGTTTCGCCATGCTTTGTGTACTTTGTTGCCTCTTTAATAAAAACAAAGGACACAATCTGACTAAAAAAATTGAAATTTTCGCTCGGACAACTTTTTGTGATGGCCGAATTATTCGGGCGAAAGCAAAACCTACCGAAATGCAATTAAGTTCGGCCCCGAGGCAAACAAACACTTCTTAATTACTCGGTTTAGCACTGATATATATCCCAGCCGAGAGTTATAGATTTCCTTCGCCGGACTCAATCACCGAAATATATTTTTGGCCACCGGTCCCCGGGCACGAACTGCATTTGCAGTCCCACAGCGATGGAAACTGTGGCGAAACGTGACCGGTTTAACAAAGGAAATTCGGTTAACTGGGCTTGGGAAAATGCACTTTGAAGGCGACGGCAGGAGGAAAAGCCAGTGTCCGTATGGCCTCTCTTTTAAGCCAGTTTACCCTGAGCAATTCCGTTTAATTTCCCTTTGCCCTCGCTCAAATTGCAGTTAATGTAAATGAATGAATATTCCATTAAAAGTCAACGCGTCAAAGGAAACCCAGCCCGACTCACGCAGAGCAACAGGCGACGATGTCCGAGTCCTTAAAGCTGCGAATATGCAAATTGATTGCCCAACGTAATAAGTAAAACGTCGCCGCTCTGCTTAATTGGGATATTGAATTGGGCCTGGAGCGGGGATGACATAAAATATGGGCTATTTATTTACAAAGGGGCAAAAGCCCCACTAGTCCCTCCTGGCCATCTTGGCATTCTGAGTGCTCACCAGCATAGCCTCGTTGTGCTGCCGCACGTTGTACTGGAAGAAGAAGGACTTGCTGTACTCGAAGGTGGAGATCATGATGGCGCAGGCGGGGGCCACCTTCAGCAGCCTGGGCCCACAGCCCGCGAAGAGTCCCCTCACTCCGTGGGTCCTGTAGATGGCAATTAGCCGGCTGTAGGTGCCAGGTCTCCTGCCCAGATCCCTTGCCGGCGAATCCGTGAATATGACCCTCTCCCCAAACTCCACCTGCTCGTGGGTCTTGACCACGTCAAAGGGCGTGGTCACCACGGCGGCCACCGATCCCGCCAGCACGCCGGCCAGGAAGCTCCTGCTGAACGAGGGCTGAGTGCGGTTGCCCAGATTCAGCTTCAGGTACTCGTAGATGGGCCAGTAGATGCCCGAGAAGGGCACATCCCTGAGGATCGTGGGCCTCAGGCCGCGCCACAGTCCCCAGATCCCCTGCAGGGCGATCACGTTCCGGACGAACTGCATTATCTGGGCGTAGGTCTGTCGCTGGGCCTGCATCTTGGTCCTCACCAGCTCGATGGGACTCACCACCGAGACGGCACATATCCGAGCTGTTACCCCCGACATCATGGGCACCACAGGCGGCAGGCCCTCACCGGATTTCCTGGAAGTATTACAAATATTATACAAGCTTTAAACTACAAAGTAGTTGGATCTGTTTAGACCAATCAATCCTGGGACTGATAAGATTTAGCCGCCTACCTGAGGGCCTGCTGCGGCTGGTGGGTCCTTCTCCTGATGTGGCGCTCGTAGACCTGTATGTAGTTCGCCTTGAACTGCTCGTAGGCCACGAAGTAGATGATTGTGGAGGGCAGGGCCGAGACGAGCGTGGGCCCCAGGCCGGACCACAGGGCAGCGATGCCCTCGTACCGGCTGATCTTCACCAGGACGTCCCAAGAGCTGGTGAACTGTGGCCGCGGCCGCTGGCTGACCACCGCGGGCTGGCCACTGGCACCGCACGGGAAGAGGTGGTCCATCAGGCCGTTGGAGTAGAAGAAGCACTTGTGCGACGGCGACTGCTGCGACTGCATTCGGGTCTTGATCACGTCCAGCGGCGTCATAAAGCAGGCCGTGATCATGGCCCCAGTGCAGGCCGAGATCACCTGCTGCATAGGCCGGATCCGGAAGCGCGGATCGTTCAGGAGTTTCCGCTGCTGGGCCTTAGTTCGCGTCGCATGATCGTACGAGCTACTTGCCCGAGGGCTAACCGAGCTGCGGCTCTCGGAGCTGCCACCTGAGCCCCCGCGGGAGCTGCCTCCATAGCCTCCGTCTCCACTGCTACCTCCACTTCGGCTGGGGATAAATCGCTGCTTGCCGACCCGCGGCCCGCGACCCACAGATACATCGGACTCGGTTGGATTCGCATCCGCGCTGGTCGCGCCGGAGTCTTCCTTCGACATGGCAACCGTCTCCGTTGAGCTTGAGCTTGATCAGTTGAACGGGAGTCGTCGTCGTCGTCGTCTGGTTTCGAAGAGGCACTTATTAATTTACATTTCAGATTTCACATTGCTAGGGGCCTGGAAAAAAATAGTCCTAAATAGTGACGTTTGCTGAGGCAACTCTACAGGCAATGATAACTGGCAATCAATATTCCACAAAATATCAAGAGTACCCCAAGCACAGGGAAACCCTTAATCTACACCTATCTAAAATGTAAAATAATTAATAGGAACTTGATTAATTTAAGACAATATAAAGGGGATTGATTAATCGAGATTATCTTATTTATTATTAATAATAAAATCTGACAGATGTGTCTCTCGGCTGACAACCGCTGTAAATAAATATTCACAATATACTTATAAATATTTATATTTATTTGTTTTAGTAAGCAAACATTCAATTAGAGTATGTATAAAGTAATGTATAAAATAAGTATAATCAATCATGCTCAGCGCATTTTGAGTTGTAAATTTATAATAGAAGTTAAAGGAAAATATGGAAGTGACATCTGCAGCTGTCAGATGAGAGAAAGAAATTTAAGCTGATAAAATAATTACTAATAAAATTGCTATGCTTCACAATTGTTTTATTCTTTATTGATAATACAATTTAGCTGACATGTCTTGAATATATAACATAACTCGATTTGGGCAGGTGTGAAAAATTTTAAATTTAGAAAGCCTGACACGTACAGGACACATAAATAGAACGTATTCAATTTTAAATTTCTTTCTGACAATGCTGGTCTAGGATTTTGGGAGAACTCAAACCTAGCTAATGTTAAATTTGTTAATTCAATTATATATATAGCTAGAGAAAGTTCTTCACTCGCCTCATTTTATTTCGGGGTTATTATAAATTCCATTTGTAAATTCCTGTTTATTTGTGTGACTCGCCGTCCCGTCGTTAGCTGCTCCCCTCGCAGCCTCCACTCCCTCCACAAAGCAATTAAAATACTTTTGTGCCAAAGTGAGAAAATAAAAACAGAAACGCAGCCATTCCGGAATTGTTGTCGCTCCTGCTTTACTTTATTTTTGGCAATTAACATGCAGTACTCTCATTGCTGATGGCTTTCGTTCCGATCCCACCAGTTCTTTCCCCCCCCTATCCAACCCCTGGCAGTACTCACCCCTAAGGTGTGTGTGTGTGTTCTTCATGCCAAAGGGACATCCCCCTTTCCGCAGCGACCGCAGCTTCAAGTCATCCCGCTCATCAGCAACTGCAAATGTGTCAAAGGTTTGACGTACTCGAAATGGGTTCCTGGGCTTCGGTTTGCTGGCGGGTCGAGTGGGTTATAGCACTGAGAGAAATAATTGAAGTTTTCTGCAAGCCATTTAAATTTTTCATAGCAAGTATTGAGGAGTTCGGCAAATATATAAAAAGTTCTTGAAGATTAATCGAATTGATCTATATATCAATTAAAAAAAAGGGGTTTCCAAAATCATAATGGTGTGGAATTTTAAATTTATTAATTAAGTTTATTTACTTAAAATTTTATAAACAAAGATTTTTTACTAATTTATTTACTTTTAGTAAAACATTTTGTTTCAGGTGAAAACTTATATACAATCAATCTTAGGTAATAGTATTTTTATATTAACCTAGAAAATATCTGCAAATATTTGTCTATTATTATTTTATATTTTTATATATTATTTTATATTTATATACTTTTTTGAAAGTGTTATTTCACGCAAAACAAGCTGACTGTTGGCTGAAAAATAATTGACATCAAATTGATGATCCAGTAAGCATGGTTGGGTGTGTACCCGACACATGTCCCACCATCTGTCCTCAGTTTGTTCAGAGCAATGTGGATGCATAGAACCAAAATATTGATATAATTTTTTAGCCAATATTTATAGATTTTTGGAGAAACATTGAATGTTTTCTAATGCAAATATCAATAAAGCAATATCCCATATGAATATTTCAGTTCTATATTTATTTTAACCATTAAAACGAAAGTAAAGCTGTTTTTTTTCATTCAAATCGAATGTACAAACAAAATCATCTAATGCTTTTATTGGCATCATTTATTTAGCCAGCATTTTTCCACAAAAGAGTCTTAGTGGGCGGCGAAAGTGCTTGAATCGTGTGATTAGCTCTTAAGCAGATTGCAGCTTACTTTAAATTCAATTTGGGCGTTTTTCTTGAGTGGGTTAAGATGTTCGCAGAATCCTTTTTCACTGGCAGCAGCAAGGCCGTGCCTAAGACAGGACAACAACAACACCAGCATCGGCATCAGCGAGAGGAGCCTGGAAGGACATGTCGTAGCGCTTTTGCAAAACACGAGAAAACACTTCATGGGCAGTGGAGGCTTTGGGCGGAGTTAGGAGGTGGTCTTGCCAGAATGTTACCCTGATATGATTACGTTGTAACACAAGTTTGGTGCAAGGCCACGACGAAAAAAACAAAATAGATACAAGAAGAAATGCTCTTGCTGCTGCAATTTGGGAATATTCAGGAATATTCAAACAAGTTTGTATTTTTAGAGAGTTCATTTTTAAATTGGTTTCACGAATATATATGGAACGAAAACAGACTATATAATATGTGTAATAATTTTGAATTTATATGAAAAAATATCATAAGAACTAAGATCTCTTAGTAAGGGACTCTTGTCAAGACTTCAGAGGACTGTCAACCTCGAGGAAGGGTATAAAACTGCTTCAAGGGGGGAAGAATTGAAGGATGAGTTGGCGGACCTGAAGGTAAGTCTCCAACGAAATATGCCAACATGCACATGACATACTAACTAGCGCTGCTTTGCATCACCTACACGTCCGCCCCCGCCTCTGGAGGCATTCCCCGGAGGCAGGCTCCTCAGCTTCTCCTATCCCGGAATCCCATTCAGCTGCGTGACAACGTACCCGTCATCGCATCACACGCAGACATTGTCTTACAGTTATGACTGGCGTTGCTATTTGGAATTCGACACGTACGCGGGCATCCCAGGACACGTAGGGCGGTGTAATCCGTGGGTTTGGATGCTCCAGGGGTGTTACTTCGGCGTGGGTGTCTGCGAAGGGGGTTCCGGGGTAGCGGCATGTGCCGGTGTCGATTTTGACACGTTGCCAGTGTGTGGGAGCTGGTAATTGTGGTGTAAAACTGTAGAATAACAGCACTTAGCTGGCTGCTAATATGAGCACGTGTCTGCTTTGTTGCACAACAGGGCGTATGCGCAATATTCACTCAACCATGCTCCGGGTCTTGCCGGGGCGATAGTGAAAGAGTGAAGCCGAACCGAACCGAAATACAAGCCCAATCGAAGTGGATTCGTTAGGCTTTCAATTTGCCATTAGCTCTGCTCGTTTAATTAATATTTTCTGTTGTTAATCAACGTCCCTGGCAATTGAGTGGCCCAAATGGAATTAGAGAAGCATTTGGCCATTTTATTGTCTGTGCGGAGCATCTGCGCTGAGCAGATAGTAATTATATTCAGCTTGCAGAAGAGAGAGCTCCCCATTAACTGATGCTGCCAGTCAGTCATATGCATATTTTTATTTAATTAAAATCGAGAATAAACAGAGCAGCAGTGGAATGTTGGCAGGGCGCCGGTGGGAAGCAATTGAAAGGGCTTCCAAGGATGGATCCGACATATGGCAAGCCAAGAAAAATTCGCACACACACGATAAGTCACAAAGGCTGAAGAGGGTTAAGGGGGAAAGGGCAAGCGGATCTGGGGGAAATCGGGGGCAAGACAAGGAGAAATTGTGGCACGCGGCATTCACCGCACAATTCCATTACGTAAAGCAAACATCAGATGGCGAAAACTGCGTTGCATGATTGGGTTTGTGCTCCTTGTGGCTGCGACTTCGCGGCTCGGAAGCTGGCAGGGGCGTGGCGCCAGTAAAAGCAACATATTGAATATTGATGCGCATCGATTTCGACTTGAAAGCGAAAAATTCTAGCCCGCCAACGCACAAACGCACGCACGGAGCTGGCATGCTCTTTGTTTATAATATAAACATTTTCAATTTCTTGCAGCCCCCGGCATTCAATTGCAAACACTAGGCGGCAAAATTAATTTTCAATTAAATACAACTTTAAGTAAATAATTTTGTAGATGACAAAACAATATTTGCTTTACTTTAGAAACTTGACTACTGATCACTATTTTTGTAAGGGTTCAAGGACCTTTTGCTTAATTTATTTTAGCTTGAATAGTAATATTGAAATGGAAGTGAAAGCTTATTTATCATAGAACGAAATGTAATTAATTTTGTATATTGGAAACCCACGAAATTTAATTTTAATATATATAGATATATTTATATATAGTCATATAGTTATATATAAAGTTGTATATGTATAGTTATGTAATTGTTTGAGCTGTGAATGGAATTTACAAAACTATCTAAATACCGAAAACTTATGGGACATGTATTTTCAAAACATCTTACTCAATATTTGGTTCCTCATTCCATATTTTCCTGCTGCCTGCTGCAATAAACCCATCCACTTTTATGGACGTAATTTGATTCCGATCAAATTGTTGTCAGCAGAGTGTAAGTGCACTCAGCTCAGTTAACTGGCTGCGGCGTCTGGGAAGCAATTTGTGAACGCTCGTCGAGCATTTAAAACAATTGGTGCCAAACAATTACGCGGAGGGTGCATTTTCCGATGGAGAAGGATGCACTGTGCGCTGTGCGGAGTCCGGGCTGCGTGGAAGGAAGCCAAAAGGCTTCCCTCGCCAAATTAGCGACGTAAGTGTGTGTGTGCCAGCGGATTCGCAGGGGGAGGGACGGGCGGTGGCGAAGGGCAGACGGCAGACAGCGACCCAAATTGCAAATTGCAACAAACTTGGACAAAAGTGGGGCAACGATGGCGACAACGACGCGCGACGATGGCCGCTTTGTCTGCACAAGTTGGTAATAAGCAAATTAAATGCCAAGAAAACCCAAAGAGCCCTGTAAAGTAGGCAACAATAAAAATCCAGCCGGCTGCCAATGCGAGCAGTGACTTGGCGCATTAACACCCCTATGCCCACGCAGCTGATGCCGCCTGCCGATCCCAATGACGCCACATGCCGCCAGCACATTCCAAATGCAACCGAAGCGCAATATCATGGGCGTTAATTGCCACTCTAAGGGGTGGGAGTAGGGGGAGCAGGACGAGGAGCTGGACTGGGAGCAGGCGTTGGCAACGCAAGGACCATGCTTGAGTGGCCTGCGGCACTGTGGAATCAATGCTTATTTTAAGTGAATTAAATTACAAAATTATATTCGAGATACAAAATGCTATTGATCTAATCTGATCAAGAATTTTTCAGATATTATTGTTAAATTTTACCTAGCCTTAAAGTTATTAAACTTACTAGAAGCACTTATGTTTTTCTTGTTATTTCCAATGAATTGTAAAGAAAGCTCCTTGTAACTTTACCCACTGTGGCTGAGTCAAGTCACGTTCTATAAAGTTTCCGGCGCTTTCTATACTTTTATTTACTTTTATAGGATCTTCTGCCAAGTTTCTCTTTGGCCTGCGTACACCCCCCCCTATGTTTTTTCATTGTAATTGTAGTTTTGCTTTCGTTTCCGAGAGCATCAACAGCAAAGGGAAAATATTTATGATAGAGAAACGAAAGAGGGAAAATGTGAAAATAACAAAAGTCATAAAAAATATATAAATAAAACGCGCTCTGCCATAAATCTCATACGTGCGAGTGTCCCTGTGGATACGTAGAGGGAATCTCTCGCCAGTGCGTGCTGACTGGCCAGGGATCCTTTCGAGCAGCAACAGAGGCAGCTATCCTGGCAGGATTTTATAAATTTAATAAAACAAAAAACCATGAAAGATGTAAATGCAAATGGGGCTCTTGTTTACATTTTAGCTGCATGCAATGTGTTATGCAGTGTCTGTGCAGATAGAAGAGCATTTATTTTGGCCCTTGTCCAAAATGTTTGACATTCAAGTATGTTTCTGATATACAAAACAGGACGACGCATCTGCTAATTGATCTAAGCCATAAATATGAATAGAATTAAACTGGGAGTCTAATTTTTCGGTCAAGAAGTGTATCTCTTTTGATGTAATTTAAATCAATTGGCTGCATATTATTTTATGCCTACGAAATTTCACAGCCCATTGAACTCTGGACCGCAGAACACGCAAATAAACAGTGGAGCAGATCAATTAAAAAAAATAGTTAGATACAACGCGACACAACAAAGCAGATAAAAATGAGTTTAATTAAATATTTATGTTATTATTATAGCGGCCTGTGTTCTAGGCGAATTCTGTTCATTTGCGAATTTATATTCATTGAGGTTTCGGTGCAAATTATTTGCATTTAACACATGCGCACACGCATACAAATTCAACCGCAAAATTACATTTAATTCTCGCAGCACGAAATTATCAACCAGCAAATCCGTTTACGCACTTGATGTCCTTAATGACTTTTGTTGCTGTCCTTTGTTGTTCCAGATGTCTAGTCACCAAATGAAATCAATTAAACGAGTTCCGTTCGTTCAGAAAATTGGGTTTCAGGAACACTTTTATGAAAACATTAGCTTGAAAATTGTTTTTTAAATCAAATTAGATTGTGTAAGTATATAAACGGAGTGAATTTCTACATATAATAAATATATATAAATATATATATATAATATAATAAAAATATAATAAAACATTTGTGATACTCACTCAGGAAAAACTCAAAGAAATTGAAGAACACAACAAAATTGATTTAATTCCACATATTTATTGCCAGAGCCATGTCCTTTATTTGTTTATTTTCATTATATAATGGGGATAACCTACAATAATTGATCGGGCCTGGAATTATTTACACTTGTTCATGTCCGCGTGCAGTTGTGCAATTTGGCACCTATTAAATTATTAAAATTTTCATTATAAAGTCAAACAAACGTCCGCTGAATCCTAAAAGATGAAGGGAAATACCGAACACAATTTGCATATTTGTTTATTTGCCGTCGCTGTTTTTGCTTTTGTTTGCGTTTACTTTGCCGGCTGGGGACAGGGCCAGGACTCGTGCTGTGCTCAATTGCTTTGTTTGTGGAATGTTTAACCAGTTTATTGTGAGAAGACCTCTGCCCGGGGATAGACTCGGCGGCCAAAGCAAATACAAACGTAAAATGTATAAATAATCGAATAATAATTATAATAAAGTGCATTAATTAGGCGTGATGCATTAAGCTGCTTAATTAAAAAAACGAAAATATTGCTCACAATTAAATCCATTGTTCGGCCGTGTGCATTTTATATTAGCCACGTCGCTCTCAATAAGCTTCAATTAAAACATATTGAATATGCACACAGCAATCGCTTTAAGCCGATGAAAATAAGAGTCCCAGCTCAGTGTTTGTTGTTGTTGATACACATTTTAGGTTCCTTTTGGCCTTCCTGTCATAACTTTGCATTTGTCTCGGTTAGATTCCGGCCCTTCCCTCCGGATTCTGGCCTGCGTCATTTGACCATGGACCGGGGGAAGTCCCCGAACAGTAAATCAAATCAGAGACCAGAACGCTATACGAGTATTAATGCCTGAATCGCCTCCCCTCCTCTGAAGGCCGTGCTCCTCCGCAGTACTTGTCCCTACATTCTCGTTATTTATGGTCCGCCCGCCCCTTCATATTTGACTTTAATATACTCTCGAGTTACTCTAATTTGTGGTTGTCAGCAAATTTTTGGACCATTCAGTACTGGGTCAGAGGATCTGCTTGGGGAATTTAATTTTTCCTATTTTCTGTTTCGGTTTCGGTTTTGCCTGTAGCTCTGCTGGCTGCTGCCCGGCAACTTTGATTTGTTGGGGCAAACTATTCGGCTTCTGCGGTTGCTCCGGCTGGATTATGAATTATTCAAGCTGGGAAACCGAGATGGGAGGGAAATTGTACTAAATTGATTCGAATGATTAATATTTAATGGGTGCATAAGTGTTTTTAATATTCGGTAAAGTGATTAGGAATAGACAGCAGTGCCAAATGTTGCTCTCACGAGTTCCATTACACGCTTATCAAACCGTCGGACCTCCATTTAGCACTTTCCAACTTGCCACAAAAGTTAACTTCGGGTTTATTCAATTCGAGTGCCATTCCCAACACTTTGCCCTTCACTGACAGAGTGCACACGCAGGACTTGGCAGCAGGAATTCCCTCCAAATGGACGAAAAATAAACTTCAGCCACAAGACGAGAAAAGAAAATTACTAGGAACTGGTCACAGCTCTTGGACGGATAGATAGGCAGGACGAGTAGATGGAAAGTCAGCATCAGGTTTCCTTTTTTGTAAAGAAAACAAATGTCAACAGCATCCATTCATATCAGGTTGTTCGGCTGTCAGCCTGTCCATCGGTCATTATACCAATTTATGTGCTTCAAACGCCTTCGACTCCGTTGATAAAGATGATTTTGTGCTGCTCAATTAGATGGCTCAGACAGAGGACCTCTCATAATTAAAGGTTCTTTGCCAAGGCCGACAAAGTTAGTGCGAACAAATATTGGGACAAAAAAGGACCAAAGGAGGAAGATTTGGACCAAAATAAAAACATAAAAACAATCCATTGGGGCGAACAATTTAATTACAAATTTTTCGGGACCGCTCCGAGGGGAAAAACATTTCTGTTTGTCCTGTTTATGCTGGAGATTTTCAATTTCGCCCGCAGTTCGTTGGAAACTTTCTCATTCGACGTTTTGTCGACGTAACCTGTGAAAAGGGGAAATAACAACAACTCGAAGACAGAACAATTTGCGTAAGGGACCGGGGCAAAAACGACACAATAACTCAATTCGCAGCACAACAAAAAATTCCAAAAAAAAGAGAAAGAACAAATGCGCCACAAAGGGAATAAGGCATAAAAGCCGACGAAAAAGTTTTCTGCCAAGGCAGTAAATCCTGCAGGATACGGCCCTAAGCTTAGCAACACAACGCACAACTATTCTCCGGCGTCGCGGGGCAGCAGCGGCAACTTTGATGTCCTGGCCGCAGGACTGCGGGGATCAGAAAAGTGGAGAAGAGTTAACAACTATGCACGAAACGCCAAATATTTGAAATATGTGTAGCAACAGAAATGTTGACATCTGAACTGATTTCCAGCAGGCTCCAGAGCCACTCAAACCAACTCGGCGTGTGTCTCTCCTTCTTGCACTTGAAAAAATATCCTTAATTTCGAGGAGAACTATTTCTCTAGTATATACAGAAACTGTTGTAGTTCTAGCATTTTTCAAAATTTTTTAATTCAATTTTTATGACGATTTCAAATGTTGTTCTTAATGTTTAGTTTCCATAGAATAATTATGTTTTAATTAAAGTGTTAATTTATTAATTTAATCTTGGGCTTCAACTAATGCTTAAATATATCCTGAATATATATTAACATTCTTACTTTTAATACATGTCCTAAGAAATTATTAATGGAATTAACAAATCTTAATTTTGGTTTAAATAAATAGAATATAATCTCAAATATGTAGAGTTTATAAGGTATTTCTTGTGTTCGGGTACTGATGAAGGCGCTAGACATGGCTGAAACCGCTGCATACCCAAGTCAGCTACTAGACTGACATCACCTTTATGAGTTTATGGACTGAAGTCAGTATAAGATTTATTTACTTAATAGTTTCAATCAAGGCTAGTCCAAGAGTTCACCGGAAAATGTCTCTAGAAAATAAAGAGGACCTTTTTTCGCTAGAATAACACTTAAGGAAAAATATTTTCGCAACAACACACCACTCCAAGGGTGAGACATTTTTTTCCAAGTGAAATAGCTAGCAAAATGTTTGTGGCAAATTAAGTTGGCGGCACTGCGAAATTGCCTCAGCCCGGAGAGAGAATTGGCAACGAAGATGGCCCGGAGAAGAGCAGCACCAGCCGGAGCATAAAAGAGGAGCAAAAATGTTCGTAAGTATCTTTTGTTTGCTAAATTGGCGGCAACAATAGTTGACACAACTTCTGGTGAGCGAGTGGCAAAATTCGAGGCATTTGTTATTGGCAATTTCTGCAGCAGCTACTTTCTGCTGTCGGTTGTCAGGGGAATAAATGTAAAATCAGCCACATACAAATTGCTTTCATCGATGCGGTTTCTCTGCTCCAGTGCGCGCATGTCATCTTATGGTTAGTCTTACTTATAGAATATATAGAATACAAGCCGCTTAACACGGATAAAAACATTTATCTTATAATACTTATTTTCTTTTTTTGTGGTTTTTGTTTGCGGCACAACTGGTCCCTTGTGTTTCATTATTTGTTGTTGTTTACCTACATTCTAAACTATAATTATTAAGTCATAAGTTGGTGTTTGATTTCACTATTTTTATAAAATACTGCGGCTCTCATTCTCAAACTTAATCCTAGAACATTCGATTATTTTTTCAAGGCTTGGTAGTAATATTAAGGTTCTCTCTATGTTATATATATATATCTTAAGCAAGTAGTTCGAAGTGACTCCCTCTGTGTGCAGTATTTATCTCGAAATTAGTTTCCTGTACGGCAATCGCTGTTTATATCGATAAAAGGAGCCATCGTTGCAATCTCCAGGGCAACCTCTGTTGCAATTTTCCTAACTAATTTACGCCGGCACAAAGTTACCAGCTGAAAGGCCGGAGAATGCCAGAAGTCGGAGCCCTAACCGCAAGCCGAAGATAAACTTTACACCGAGATGTATTATTAAATTTACGCAGGCTCCATGAAATTCCGACCGAGGAAACCAAGGAGATGGGCTGCCGACCAGGATAGGATAGGATTTGGCAGGCAGCTGCTTGTCGCCGCATTGCGGGCACCGCGGGGTGCGCCTCTCCCCGGGAATCCTCCAGAGAACTTCTTGGCTGGCTGCTGTTGGGTGATTCCCGGGTGTTTCTATATATTGGTCGTAATACTTCTGCCGGGCGGCTGGAACTGCTGCAGCTCGGTACGTACGGTGCCCGTGGAGGAGGAGGAGGTGGATGAGTCGCAGGACGAGGCGTTGGATGCCGACGAACCCGATGATATTGTGGAATCGGTACGTTGCTGGCATCCCATGGGATTTGCGATGCTTTCCACAGCGTTTGTTGTGTTGAAATCCTTGCCGGAAGCCGGGCGCTGCAACTGAGGTATGCGGCTTGGCGTGGCCACTGCTGCAGCTGGTGGGGATTCCCCAACTGCAGCTCCTTCTCCTGCCGCAGGAGGGGCCGCCTGCTGGGTGGGCCGGGGTATGAGGGAGGTCCTCGAGGGCGATTTCATGGGCTGGGCGTACAAGTCGCCGTTGGGCGCCGACCAGCTGCAACTTGCAGGGCTGGCCTCAATCGAGTAAATGCACTCGGTGCGCTCGCCCTGCGGCGGCGTGGTCTCGTGGGCCGGAGGCACCGACTCAAAGGACTGGAAGGAGCCGCTGAGTGCGGTCATAGCCGCCGCTACCGCCGCAGCTGAAGCGGATGCCTCCGGCGCCCTCCTGGACCGCTTCAGCGAGCTTGCCGGCGATTTGGGCACAATGGGTCCCACAATCAGAGTGTTTTGCGTGATCTGGGGTTCCTTCAGCTCCTCCTCCTCGGCTCCGCAGTCCCGGGCCACTTGGAGCGGAGAGGTGGTGATGTTGCTGCTATCCCTTCGCCTTCTGCCCAGAGTGCTGCTAATGGTCCTTGGCGGCGGCACAGGAGCATTGAAATTCTGCGGCGGCAGCGAATTTCGCTTGTAGTTGCTGTCTCTTATATCCTGCTCGGTGGGCAGGACCTTCGGGTAATTGCGCTGCCTCAGTAGCTCCAACTGCTGGGCTGTCGTCAGGGGAATCGCCTCCAGGCCGTGCGAGTCCTCCCTACTCGTCACATTGATGTCCACATCGTCGGCGTGCACGAAGCTGGTGACCTGCTCGTCGGCCGCCAGGATCATGTCCACCGGATCGGAGTGCGTCCGCGAGTGGTACTGCTGCTGCAGGATGTCCTCGCTGGGTTCGGTGAGTGCCGAGTGCTGCCTCTGGAGCAGCATCTCGTAGTGCTGCGGCTCGTGCAAGTGCTGGGGGATGAGCAGGGCGGCATCGGTCACCTCGATGTCCTGGCAGATGATGAGTCCCCGCCCGTCTGGCAGGACAAGCGGCGGTGGCGGCGTGGCCCTGGCGAAGCTGCCCGACTTGGGTGCCTCCTGCCCCGACATCCACTCGCACACCTTGGTGTGGGTGTCCACGGTGGAGCAGCTGAGCGACCTCTGACCCGTCTTGATGGCCTCGTAGGTGTTCGACTTCCGTGTCATTTCCAGCACGAAGCTGTCGTCGCCATCGCGGGACTTGCTGCATCGCTTCAGCTCCTCATCGTTGGCTCCGTCGTAGCTCAGGATGTGTCCTCCCAGCTTGGGGGCCGGAAACGGCAGGGCCTTGATCCTGCGGCGACGCTGGCGCAGCAGGAAAGTTCCGTAGATCAGCAGATTGAGGGCTATGATAATGGCTATCAGGGCGATCAGCAGCTGCAGTGTGACCTCGGACTTGGCAACCGTCTCAGGGGGCTGCTGCTGCCGGTCCTCTCCGTTCTCCAAGGGGCTCGTCGAGGTCACCAAATCCTCGAAGTCGTGGCTGCCCATTATCTTGTGGACATGTCCGAAGGTCGGAGGAGCATTGTACATGTTCTCCGCCGCCGTTTCCGTGGACTCGCCACTCTGACCCTTCCCGGCCAAGCTGGGCTCCTGTAGGAGTAGCTTCAGGGTCCGCACAGGATCCTCAACGCTATGGTCCCTGGGTCCGTACTTGCTCATGTGTCCCGTGATCACCTGGTCATGTCCGGGACCGTGCAGCTGCTCCTGGATGGCCGCAATCTGGTTGAGCTCGTCGGGCAGCTCCTTGTTCCAGAAGTTCATATAGATCTGTCGGTACTTGTAGCCCACCGTAGGGGGAATGCCTGGCAAGGAAGAACAGGATATATACAAATTAAAGCCTTTATTCTGCTTGAACTCTAAACAAAGAGGATATAGAAATACATATCTATACTCTTCATTTAAGGAATCCTTTAGATACTCACCTATATTGAGGTAGGCCTGAGCTCTCCTATTAAACTCCGGCCAGTCCAGATCGTAGCGATCCCACTCGAGGGCATGGGAGTTGAGGAAGATGCCCTTCCACGGGGCCTTGGGATTTCTGTGGGGAAAATAACACCATTCGATGCGTTATCATCTTATTCACATTCAGGGCCACCGCTCAGTCAGAAAGAAATCTCTTTTTATCGACATAATCCGGTCGTTCATTCGCTCATTTAAATGACATGGTTATGGCCAATAACCACACCATCCTGGCCGAGATTGGCTCTGTTTGGCCGGCAGCCGAATGCCGAATGCCGAAACGTCCTGCTAACGATCTCTGATGCCAGTTTTGATTGCCGCACCCGCTCCCATTTCTATTTCGCCAGCCTTTATTTTTACCCCCGAGCGTTGGCCACTTCCACTAATAATATTTGCATGTCCCGCCAACCGCCGCCTCACTACTGTGGAATAATAATAAAAGCGGCAGTAAAAATTCTATTCATTTCACTGTCCAAGCGTTGCAGATTGCAAAACGTGCCGCAGCCGAAGGCAGAGAGCCCCTGCCAAACCAAAGCCACCAGTCGCAGCCATTCCAGGTCTCATGAATATCCCACACAGCATCCGCATCCGCATCCGTATCCTGATTCGCATCTGCATTTGCATGCAGAACTGTGACCCTCTCGTGTTAGCGTCGATGGTCGGCCAGCCCACCAGCACCGAGGGGAACCCCTTGGCCAGCCGGCCCCTGGTAACTTTCTCGAAATGCACTTCTCACATCCGCCTCTTGGCTCTTGGCTTACCAAAGAAGTGGCCAGCAGCCAACCAGAACTCACCCGGTCTTTACGAAATTCGTCCAATATGCCATTACCGCCTCGGAAAGCAGCTTTTCCTGCACCGTGTAGTTGCCGCTGGGAAAGGGGCCGGCGGGAGCCAGGGGCGCTCCGAAGATAAACGCCAGTTCCTCGCCCATAATGCTATGCGGTAGCTGTAAGTGAAATATATATGTAGCCGAGTGCAGCAGGGTCGGTAAATCAAACCGTTAAGGGAATACTCTAAAACGCAGACTATTAAAGCGGCAAAGGGAAGCCATAAATAATAAGGCTTAATGGTGGGTAAAAAATGGGGAGTTTGCTGTTAACTTCATAACTTAAAGTCGGTTTTTAATGGAAGAAAATACTGTAAGTTTAACTCCTTCGAACTAATTGTTTATCTCACATTTATCCCTCTAATATATTTAAGGTAATAGTAAATACATGAGGCATGTACATCTTTGCCTTTTATGAGAACTCCTAATGACCTTAATCTGACCCTGCAGCAAAACTACTTAAAAGATTAAGGACCTTTTCAACTTCCATCCCAAAGTTTGCATACCCACAGCCGAGATTTAATGCGGTTAGGAAGCGGTGACTTGGAGATCGGTGTGAAATGTTTTCAGCAGTATTTTTATGGCTTTTTTTTTGGCCATTGTGGCCAAGCAGCATCAATCTTCTTAGACGGCCTGCATAAATATTTAGCCAGCCGAAGACAGGCTTTGGGCCAAAGGCGCCAGTGGGAGACCAGAGAGGATGGCCAGAAGGAATCGCTGTGTGTAAGTAGGTAATAAAGCCAAGTTTTTATTGATGTCATGAAAAATGTAACAAAGTCACAAAGCATTTCTGTCTGAGCACATCAAAACGGGTCTGCGACTGTCCTGGAGCGGCTGTCCCGGCGATGTCCTTTGGACAATGTCCTCTCAGCGCCATCGCAAGTCTTTTATGGCATTTATGAATGATGAATCTCGCTTTTGATTTTCAGTCTGCAATTGTGTGAGAATTTGATGAAACGAGAGCCAACTGAATTCAATATTGGATTCTTTGGCAAGGCTTAGTCTAAGCTCCTTTTAGAGTGCCTTGCGATAAATTTTCGGTTCGATGACCGAGCACCGAAATCAAAGCGAATCTTAAAGGACCTTTATACTTTACGATTGGAATAGAATAGAATTTTACGCTTTCCATTTGGTTGACATGACGAGGAAATATTTTGATATCAATCAAATTGAGTGTTTGCTAAAGCAAATATTGGTTTAATGCTTTGCTCTCTCGCTGAAAGAGGTTTATTTCCATAAATATTGTTTTACTGTCAATGCATAATTAAGGAGCGTCCATAAATTGGACGAAACTAATTTATGGATTTATTCAACTGGCCGAAACGTGGGCGCACTTCCTGCTACAAATTATTGTTATTATTATCGGCCAGGGGCTCTGGCTTAAAAGTTGGAAATTAAAAAATTACCGGAGCGGAGGCGGAAATTCAATTTGAAATAAATGCGTAACTTTCGTAATTTATGCTCGCCCACTCGGCGTTACGTAAAGCTCCCTTTTTGTGTCCACGGCAACGGCAACGGCAACGGAAGCAACAATTTGACTTAGCGCCATTTGTCGTAATAAACCTAATGGAGTTAATGGCACTCGCAGCGTGTAAAATTTCCAAAAATATTTCCCCGAATTGGCCCAAGGCTGAGGCGCTTTATGAAAGGACGAAGGCTGCGAAGGCTGCGAAGGCTTCGAAGGCCACGGCAATTGCCTGGGCGTGAATTGGCAGAGGGGAGGGTAGGTCTTGCCGCACAATTTGCTCTCATCTTTTTATAATTTTATTGGATTACACTAGACTCGGGCTGGGTTTCCTTTAATTTGATATTTCTGGGTTCGGTAATTAAATATTTTACCTCTCTCCGAGTTTGTGGGGCTGAGACTGCCCCAAAAAGAGTCCTGCACGTTGGGCGTAATGTGCACGTTTTTCGGTATTTGCCAAACACTCGAGTTGCCGAATCCTTTTTGTGGACTGCGGCCACAAACTTTCGTCCACGCACCAAAATAAAAACTTTAGTTTCGGTCATATTTATTTTATTTTCATAAATTTTTGTTTTCCTTCCTCAGCCATTTCGCATTCTTATCAGAAGGAGAGAGAGAGAGGGGCGAGCAAGGGGAAATGCCCAAATAGTCGACGGGAAAAAAGTTTTCCAAGAAAAAAGAACGGTCCAGACGGGACATACTTCAAGTTCCTTTTTTATTTCGTGGGGTTTTTGCGGAAAATTCTTGGGATGCTGACCGCGTTTAGAATGCGATGATAATGACGTTTGTCTACGTGCCTGTGTGTGAGCGAGCCAGCAGCACTGGGGAAAATGCTAAATTTAATATGGAAAACTTATTAAACTGTCCTCAAGTCGAAGTCAATGTGAATGGTCGTTTTCATCTCTTTTCCTCCATTGTGCCCAAATAAATTGGAACTTGTTTTGCCAAAGTTTTCGGCTCGCTGAGTTTATTGCTCAGCCTGGGAAATTACAAAGGGAAAATAGACGCACAAAAAATCAACAAAGGAGCAATTTTCATTCCAATCCCCAAGTTGTTTATTTGTGTGCATTATGTCTACGGGATTAAATTCAATTAGGCCGAACTTTAAGCCGAAACCCCATTTTGTCGGAATTATCTAAGATTCTGATAATTTTCCCAGAGTCTCAGTTAAGTCAAGTGTATAACTGGGCTAAAACTAAACTTTTTTAATAAGACCAAAATTACTGAATATTCCGCGTGCTTGAAATAATAAAGTATAAGATATATCAAGGATTTTTAATACACTCATCCATCAATTACCAAGTTGTTTACGGGATTAAATTCAATTAGACCGAACTTTAGGCCGAAACCCCATTTTGTCGAAATTATTTAAGATCCTGATAATTTTCCCAGAGTCTCTGCAAGCAGTTAAGCCAAGTGTATAACTGGGCTAAAACCAAACTTCTTTAATAAGACAAAAATTACTGGATATTACTGAAAATTACTGAATATTTCGCGTGCTTGAAATAATGAGGTATAAGATATATTAAGCATTTTTAATACACTCATCCATCAATTGGCAAGCTTCAGTTTGTAAATTTCTCCGAAAATTTCATTAGAGGTTTAGTGGGACCGTGGGATTAAATTCAATTAGGCCTTACTATTGCTATTTTTAACAATCGCCTTGAGCCGCAGCAGCCTCTCATTGGGATGGTGGCCTTAAGTAGTCTCTCCGGCCCATTTTGAGGCCGAGCAAAACAGACAAGACATGTGCCAAAAAGTTTCACAATATGCCCGCGGCCCAGGGTCCGCGTTAGATAGTCAAAGGACCGGCAGGAGCTCGGAAGGATGTGGTGGCGGAGGAGGATGGAGGAGGCGGAGTCCTGGTGAGTGGCTGGCGCTCGAGATGGAGTGCAGAAGCGCAGTTTATGCACAAATTCATTCGCATTCAGTAGAGAGTTCTTTGGCTTCTCCATTGACAGACGAAGTATGCGGCAACAGAAAAATGTTTGTATAAATAAAAGAAGAGCCAGAGTGTTGTTGTGCGACTGTGTGGGCCTTAACTTGTCTGTCTGTTTGCTTGTCTGGCCCGAAAAATAACACAGGATGGCTGTAGTTGGGTGTTTAGACCAGAGATTACTTAGGACTCAGTTTGAGGCAAAAGATAACTATGTTTATTCGAGTAGAAAAGGTATTTGCTCAGAACAAACTTAATTGCAAAATGGTTAAATATTATTAAAAATTAACTAGGTTTTCAGAAAAATCTCTTAGCTCTGTTTCACAAGCAACGTATAAGCCCGTTCCTCCTACGTTTACAGGATATATAAACCCAACAAGCGAGTAGGTTGCGTTGGCGACAGCCGGCGATAATTTGTAGGCACACCCGAATATATATCCTTGGGATCCGCTTTTCATGTTTCGGGCTCTGGCCCGGGCTCTCGGGCTTCCAGCAGCAGCATGAAATATTTAAGTGAATTTTATTCTCGCAATTTATTCGCAACTAATGCGATGGCGAGCAGCGAAATCCGGCCATATATCAGGGGGCATAAACATGTTCTTTTGTGTGATTTGGCTACTTTTATTCGATGGCAACCGTTGGCAATTTATCAGACTTATTTTCATACTTTAATTGCGGGCTATTAAAAAGTTGTTGCCCCCGCCCAGACATGCCCCAAGCTGCTGTCGCATTCCAGAGGCCATGCCCCCGAGCTGTTCATCTATTTGCAGTTGCAGTTTGTTTTATGGTCGAGTGGCTGCCCCAACTATGATCATAAAAATTCGCTTAGCGAAAAGCCAAAAAGTTGTCGCAAAATATAATACGAAATAATAACTTTCAGCTTTTGTTTTGGGCTCCCGGTCCGAGTTGTTGTCAAATTCATTATTATATATATGGCTTGTTGTTTGGGCAAGTTTGTCTCCGTCTGCTGAGCAAATTTAATTTTGGCAGCAAATATTTATTTGAGTTTCTGGGATTCCACAGGCACTCAGCTAGCAGATGAAAGGAGTTCCGGGAAAATGTCTATTCCCCCTAGGATCAGGACACTTCGGACCATTCTTATTTGCCTATCAATCCAATCATCTTAATTACAAATCAATATGCCCATTGCGAGTAGAGTAGCGCTAGGTCCGAGGCCAAGACAGCTTCATGGCCACACAAAGCTATCTCGGCGAGGCAATCAGTAACAAATCCATGAGCATGACAAAGCCATAAAACCCCGGCGGAGGAACAAGGACACAAATAACCATAACCATGCCCAGTCACAGTCACAGCCACCCCCTACTGACTCCTGTCAAGTGACCCCTCGCAGGACAAATGAACCCTAAGCCAAGGGGATGCCGTCTGCTTAGCGAGAGGACACGGGCTAAACTTGTCTGGCGACGTTTTTGTTTTGGATTTTCAGGCCCTTCCCCCTTTTTCTCGATTACACAGAGAGGAAACTATGCCACAATTTTAATTTCTTTTACACAAATATAAAAATATCTGCATTATATTAATATTTCATAGAAGAACTCTTTTCTTTGTAAAAAGAAACTTAATATATTTTGATAGGAAATAAAAATACATTCAGTTTTTAAGATTTAAGTGTCTCAAAATAAATAAAAAAATTTATTTATAAAGGAAATCTTTCTATTTTTAATGTTCTGCTTAAACAAAAGTATTAAGTAGTAAGTGGTACTCTAAAAACAACTAAATTTCCCTAAGCATTTTGTTTTGTTTGTTTTTATTTTTCAGTGCCTCGATTTTTTCCGTTTCTGTTGCTGCAGGGTTCATTGTCTTGATGGCTATCATTCGCGGCAGTTCGCCGTTGGTAGCTGCAAACTTGTGAATTGTTTTGGCCAAAAGGCCAAAAACAAGCACCGTCAACCAGTGATGGACTCAACTAAACTCCACCAGCCACCAGCCACCAGCCACCAGGCCAGTGCCACAAACTTTTCAGCATTATTGTTCCATTATTGGTTAGGCAAATCACAAAGCGGGGCTGGGGGCAACATCGTGGAAACTCATTAGATGCCAACTCACGCTGGGTTTATTTAGACTATAGACTAGACCGCGGGTGTTTAAATTAAATGCGCTGTAGAGTATGTAATTGGAGTCGCCGCTTGGCCGGCTAATACTTACGTGGGCATAGGGGCCGGTGGCGCTGTTATGGCCGAATACGTACATATAATTGCGCCGATTGACATCCGCGTGGAACATGCCCGTCTGCAGGAGCGGCCCCACCACTCGAGCATCGGACAGAATGTCCAGGACCACATCACGGTGCTCCAAATTAGTGGCCTTAATCGGATTGTTGTACATGTCCTGGTATCTGCGGAGAGAGAGAGCAAGACGGAGAATGAAAAGGGAAAAGAAGCATCGGAACATCATCGCAACGTGGCGTATGCGTAATGTGCATTGTTAACATTTGGTGGCTCGCTGCGGCTAGGGGTGTGCGTGCCAGTGAGTGTCCTGCTGCTGTTTGCGTACTTACTCTCCGAGCGTAAAGCTTAATTACGCGGTTGGCTTTTGTGCACACTTCTCCCAGCGGACGGTAAACAATGGACAACAATGGGGACTAATGCCGAAAATCGGGAATCAACCAAAGACAGTATCGCTGATTGCAATCGAGTATTTTACAGGACTCGTGAGCTGGTCGAAAAACCAATTTAATGAAAGTTTCATGGACACAAATGTTTAATAGAAATTTATTGCTAATTTTTGGTAAGCATTTATGGCCTTGGCATCCTTTAAAGCGTTGGCTTTAAATTCTCTCTTGAAATTTTGCAATTACTTTGTATTTAATTCCATAAATATATAAATGCCCTAGATAAGTTTAACTTTTAATGGTAATCGCTTCAAAAATCATTGACATTAACAGTGATTACAAATTCAAAGAATTCCAGACACAGCTAAACCAGCAATCCTCTGAGTGCTTACTTCATTTGCGGCTTTCTGAAACTCCCTCGCTTTGCCAGACACTTAAAGAGCCCCGGGCAACCAAGTCCTTCCCATGGCAACCTCTTTAAGTTCGCTCTCTGCTTTGTTTTCCTTAATAAATTTGTTACTCTCCCGCTCCAGCATTAAGCATAAATCGGCAGGCTTCTGGTTAAGTCCAGCCCAGCATGAAATTATTATGGCGCAGCGGGAGCGACAGCAGACAGCACGACGAGCAACGGGAAACGAGAAAAAAAATATTGAAATCCCTGTGTGCTGTGTGTGCCTCCCTCCTGTGTGTACTATATGTCAAGCACAACACTTGGCCTTTTGCTGGCAGCTGTTGAGGCAGGTACGACATGCCACAGGACACACACTCGCTGCCGCACTCAATGGCCAAAAGGATGCGCACGGCTGGCAGGCGGGTTTTCAACGTCTTGGCTGGCATGGCCTAATGTACAAATAAATAGAGCCATATTTTCCACATTTTCGTACGGTCTGTACTCAGTTTTCCTTTTGCTGCTTGCTGCTTGCTGTTTGCTGCCGGCTTCTGTTTGTTTGTGCTCCGTGCGCCATGTTATGCATTTTATTGTCGGCTACTTAAGTTATGCACTTTGACCTCCATTCAGACAGCACACACAGTCGGCCCCCCGTGAAGATGCCTTGAGCGCGGTGGGGGAACAGTGCCACTCATGAGTGTATGGCCGAAGGTGCTTGCTCTACTTGTGGTTGTTCCTGGAAACTCTACCAGAGTTGGGCAGAAGAGCATAATGCTGAGAGAAGCTGATATAAGTTATGTTTGTTATAAAGACAGCCTCTTGATTTTATGCCACATACTTCAAGCATAATTATTTATCACAGTTTTATTATATTTTTAAGTTTATATAGTGAAATGTATTCAGCTGTTTTCAATCCTAATTGCAAAAGTATAGTTATCGTCCTAGCTTCCCTATTTCTTCGACCTCATCTATATCTTTTGCTCAAGCTCCAGATGCTGTTGCCAGAGACGCCGCATGTTTGCACTTGGATTTGGAATCGGAGTCGGAATCAGAATCGAAGCAGCTCTGCTCAGCTTTGTATGTATTTGTGGTTCTATTATGTAATCCCACTTGGCTGAGCAAACGCTTAGAGCGCTTTGCTGACGCTCCACGATGCGTATGCGCAATAAATAAAGAGTGAGCTGAGCTTGAAGTGTGTGGAAATCCAAGTTGTGTGTTTTAAAGAATTAAAGGGAATGTGCATGTGTCAAGGTTCCCGCAGCAGCTCGAAACTTTGAACCCATTATATTCCGCAGAGTGGCCCCATTATAAGCTGTTTGGAAACCCCGCCCCCGGCCAGCGACTTCATTAAAAATGCATGCAAACCGCTATAATTCCGTGCCGGCGGAACGGGAGTGACGAACTGCTGGCCATCAAAATGTCTCACGGCAAATATAATTTGGAAATGACGAGAGATTCGCTGCCGAGCAAACAAAAAGGCGAGCAAACAAATTTCGAATGCTACCCAGACCAGCACAAATGCTTAATTAAAAGTTGGACAAGTGCGCAATGGGGAAATCCCATGAAAAACATGCTGAAACCGAAACGTGTGTGGTGTTCTTGGTAAGGAAATAAGATTAAAGTGTGCCACAAACAAACAATAAGTGGAGCAGTTCCGAGAATAACTCTACCCCGAAAGTTATACAAATGAAAGCAGTTGTTCCAGCGGCAATATAATTAAATATATGTACGTGTGTATTTAGGCGACAATGCTACGTATACGGGCCGCAAAACAGCCCACAGAGCGGCCAAACATACGAAAACACTCAAAGGTAACCGCACAACACACGAAACACGAAACACCAATACACACTGGAACACTGGCACACTCGCAGTCACACACAAACGCCCTCCGACAAATGGCCACCGGAAATATGCACAACAAACACTCGAAAGTATGCAGTGCAAAGCACACGACACACACAACAAAGCCAGGAACAAATAGCAGGTGGATGAGGTTAACGAAAGCGATGAGCGTCATTTGGGCGACTTTGCTCAGTGCCACGCCCACATGCCTTGCCCCTTTATGGCACCCTGAGTGGAGACCCAAGGAATGACCATTTGGGGACCCAACAAGAGTGTGATCAAATTACAGGAGAATGGCAGAAAAATATAAAATTTAAAGAAATTCATGTTATTGCTTCACTGACATTTAATTTTATAAGTTCTGGAAGTTTAGAAAAGATTAAGCCTATAACATATCAGTAAATACTATACTATACTCATTATTTTCATTTCAATATTAAATATTGTTTATAAATTTTCTCTTCCCTTTAACATGTTCCTCATTTCATTTATTAAATTTCTTAATATGCTGCAGTGCCTTCTGACAATGTAACTAAATTTATCAATGCGATTAGGACTCATATTAGGAGCTGGGTAAATTAGAACCCACACGCAGGTTGTGCGGTTAGCCACTTGAAAGACGTTTTCCGCCAATTCGGTGGAACAGTGTAGGTCGCCGACTTCCGCTGCTCGGTTCTGGAGCGTGAAGTAACACTCGCATTTAATTTCCGAAGAGCGTATGTGACACTTTAAATATTTCCGCACTCAAACAAACACTTCTCCGCCAGGACACACTCACAATCGCACAGTCGCACACGCTGGCAGCTGCCGGATACGGATACGGAGGAGACACAGACGGAGGTGTGCGCCGCACTTCTGTCCGGGATGTCTGGTCTCCGGCTGCCTCACTCGGGTGCACAATTTCCCAGTGCCCTAGATTTTTGGCAGCTGCAGAGCCATAATGAATTTGTTGAGGAGTTTGCTAATGAAGTACGACGGGCGGGGAGCGGGAGAGAGTCCTTTGAATAAATGCAATTTGATTTTAAATTGCATTAAGCGGGAATTGCTTGGAATGAGAATATGCTGCTAATGGCATATTCGCAGCATTCCAACGAGTGGACAAATATCCTTGCGCTGTCATTAAATTGCGTAAAATACGTTGGATTCCTAACGAGGTTAAAGAAATTTGAATGCACACCCCGGGCAAATATAATTGGGTTAACTTTAAATGGAGTTCAACCGCAAATATGTTAAGCACGGGTTCAAATCTCAGGCAGTTTCGGCAGAGTGCGTGAAAAAAGGGGAAATCAAATCCATTTAATCACCCAGAACCCTCGCATCCGATGTGCCCGCAAACACAACAAGCTGAGCGAAACAACTCGAGTCATCTATATAGACGCCAACACGGATGCGGAACACTAACTGGCGTTAATGCCCGACCGTTGCGGTGGATCAGGGAATAGTGGGAGTTCATGAACCCCACTTAACGTGGCTCGCATGCGGGGAAGCCAGGCCAAGAGGATGGGGGCCATGAGGATGCGAGGGTCGCCCATTAAATGCTCAGCCGCTGCTGCGGGCTAAATAGTCAAGGCTCTGCAGGATGTGTGTGAGCTCTCAGAAAAGGTTGCTCCTCCAATCAAAGCCTTACCTAGTGAGAGTGGGAATGGATACCATTTATTCTATCTAGGTAAGGTAAAAGGCTCAAACTACTAATCAATAAATACAGCTACCTGCTTTTAAATTTAAGCTGTGTGTAGCTTTAAGCTGTATTTACCTGTGTTGTTTAATATTTGGGACAGCTTTCCTTATCTATAAAGGTTTTCCACATACAGGGAGGCCTTTCAAATATCGATTACTGTCTATTACAGGAAAATCTAATTTTAAAACCATGAAAGTCTATGCTTGCCAAACACAAACTCACTACTAATACACTAGTCTACATGGTAATTGTTGAATTTTACCATTCACAGCATTCGGTAATAAGCCAGAATTTAATTATTTATTGCGCCCGCGTATGTTTACAACAACTTCTGGTCAGTGCGGAACATAATATAATATATTGCGTATACGCCGCCTCGTCCGCCCAAAAAGCGTTTACCAAAATTGCTTTGCCGCATCCTGCGGTCGCTGTGTGTGTGTGTGTGTGTGATGTGCGCCTATATGGGTGTTGGCTAGTATCTGCCGCAGGCGCACACATCCGCGCATATATGTATTTAAGGCCTCCACTGACAAACGATTATGAATAACTGCAGCTCGCCGGGGAAATGCGACCACTCACGGCGGCGTCCGGGTGGCAGGCCGCCTACCCGAGTACCTCCCATCCCGGCGAGTGCTTCTGGGCGCGTGTGTGCGAATATTTATGCTGCTCACAATGCAATAAGCACCATTTTATTACACTTCAACATGCCCATGTGTGTGTGCACACAGAGCAGCGAGCTGAGGCGCGCTGGATGAGCACAGGATGTAATAAGCGGTCTGGATATTTCAGAGGCTGCAAGCGCGGTTGCAGAAGGGATTAAGGCACTGGGTCTAGTTTTCGCTTTTGTTTGAAAAGTAAAAGTTGGAGGGCAGAGAGCAGGCAGAGTTCAAAAGTTAAAATTACTGTACGTACACGTCCTAATTGTGGAAACATAATTACGCCAGAGATCATTAGAAAAGTATTTAAATTATTTGCTATGATTATGTGTGAGGGCAAAGTAAACACTTATGACTGAGGAGATTAATTATACAAATTCCTGAGAACCTCTATTAGTCATTAGGGTAGGGATAAATAAAGCCAATCCTTGTAAGCCTTTATAGAAAAGAGATAGCTACCTTTAAACTTGTCATAAATATAACGATCGGGTTCAAGAGGCACTTCATAATGAAATTTCCACTCACAATGCTCTCCATTTTCATATTTGCCCGGCGAGCAAAAACATTGAAATATGCAAAGTAAATAATTGCGTGGGCTGGGGCACGCAGCTCGGCCGGTTGCATAATCGAAAGTACTCCGAATATGCATGTCAGCTGCAGATCGCCCCGAAGGGGGCGTGGCGGAAGCGGTACATGTGGGCCACGGGATGGCCCGGAACAATCGCCGCAACCGAGCCAGATTGAGTCTCTGAGTCCGCGTACACACAAGAGGAGTGGCAAAAAGCACGCGTGTAATTTATGATGTTTCAGCGTGTAAACAACACGTTCCGGGCCGTTGAAGAAAAAAAAAGCCAGCAGAAGGCAAAGGGGAGCGGTTCATACATCTGCACTAGCTGCAGCAGCGCAGGATTTACGAGGGAAGTTTGGCAAATAAAACGGGAGCAACTGGTTCAAGATGCCGCTGCCACTGCCGCTGGGGACGCAAGGATGCAGTCATACAAGGATATATGGCTAGGGATACGAGCGAGAGCAGCTGGAAGCCGAATGCATATTTAGCCACCATATTAAAGCGGCGAGCGTACGGGGTAACAGCAGACAATGCCATTTAAAAGTTTATGGCTTTCACATCGCCCCCGCCCTCGCACCAGCACGAAGGCCACGCCCACATCATTGCCCTCTCATTGTTCGGTAATCAGTGCTGAAAGCCTGGCTATTGTCAGGGAAAATATAAGAGTTTTTCAGTCTCAAAAGAAGGATATAACTCTCTTATGATGTCTTAAATAAAACTTACTTTTTAACTTTTGAAGTTAAGATATAAAGATGCTAGGCAAGAACCCATTTTCTTCAAAACTTTGCCAAGCGAACAATTAATTATGTAAACTATTAAAAGCATTGATTGTTTTCTGTAAACAGAGCTATCAGAGATATTATATAATTCCTTTTTGGGGAAAGGGTTTACAGATTTACTAGGAGATTACAATAACTCAAATTTTAACCTAATAAATAAGTTTCCCTATTTCAAGTTTCAGCTATTTTAAATATATTTGACATCTTCTGAGGCCCAACACTGTCCTTAATATATGCAACCTCCTGCGGCACGGCCCGAGTGCGATAAATTAAAGCGGCCCGAACGCACGAACGGCGCCGTCTGTCGCCAAGGATCACCGGGCTGACCCGAGCGTTGCTTTGCATATTTTTGTAAATAATATTATAATAAATAAGTTTACGCTATTAAGCGTCTGCTGGGGGACCCCCGGCATTGTTGACTGACCCTGCCGCAGGCCTCGAGGGCTCCGTTATCTGTGGAGCGCGGGACTGGCACTGGGGCGCGGTTTGGTTGTGGGGTAAACAACTTTTGCGGCTGCCGGGTAATTAAAGAGGCCGCTCAACGTTGCGGTTTATAAATGGCTGAAATTAAAACGACAATATAAAGCTGTCAGCGACACTTTGAGCTGGGTCAATTGTGTCTCGGGCAGATAAGCCATGGATTAAGCGACTAAGCAACAGTTTACAAAACCGGCAAGACGATGAGGAATGAGGCGGAGATAAGCGACAATGGAGCTCGGGGAAAGTGAGGTGAGAGCAGTATCTGCTGCGATATAAATGAATATTCAATTAAATTACACAACTGCTTTAATCGATTTACATTTCTTTCTCGCAGCCTGTAGACAAATTGAATTCCATTTAAATTAATTTGGCATTCATTCAATTAGTTTCCTTTGAGCTTAAGCCAGACAAAGGTGGAATAATTACTGGGAACTTTAAATTTGCTAAAAAGAAACAAGGAAACTTAATTGCTGAATGGATTTTAAAGGCAACACTTTCGCCTTTCACTTTTCTAAAGAAATGTCTGACAAATATCCTGCCATGAAAAGAGAATAAGATCCGCTTTAGTCAAGTTTTGGGCATCTTTGAAGCCTTTTCTCCGTGAAAAGAGCTCGTGTATATCCTCAGACTTGAATCCTTTTGGGAAGTCGACTGTGGCCGTAAGTACAAGTTACGGATACAGGGCTAAATAATTGCCATTTCACTCGGACAGCTCTTCCCCCTCAGGCCCCAAGGAGCGACCAGAAACCGGTAGACATTTTCGATGGGGCCATAAATCCCAACTGGCTCGGTGAATGTGTGTCGGCTTAGCGTTTAAAAGAACCCGTAGAATGCTCCGGTAATGCCAAAATAGCCAATTTCATGGCTAGTGTAAATCAAACACACCTGCAATTAGGCCCACACCGACACACGACCACCCACCTGAGGGCATTTGAGGAGCGGACAAGGCTATTTAGGCAATGGCCCCAGAAACAATGTCTGGCAATAGCCAGCAAGGCAACTCATTAACATGCAGCTCTGAACCTACACGGATAAAAATAGCTGCCTAATGTATATGTGGAATCCATGAGCTCAAAATATTGTAATTTTTCCCCAAAAAGGTCTTCATTAATTCGTATTTAAATGTGAAAGGTAAATGTTAAAGCCCCCTGTGGAGCTGTCGCACTCTGGGATTGGATTTTATGAGGCTTTAAAAAGTTGCTGAACGTGAACTTCTTGGCAATTCGGCCACGTATTCCTCAAAACTTAGACGTGATAAAAACTTTGATGCGAAAAAAGTCCCACGAGGGCTAAATTTACAAATATCTTTCAGATATTTTATTATTATGTCCGCCAAGATGTTGTGTTACTTATGCTAAGCATATCCTGTACTCATAAAAATAGGTATAATTAGGATTAATGATAATTAATGTCTTGTGGTTTCAAGAGTCTCTAAGAAACCTGATTATATTAAAAAGCAAATCTTACAGACTTTTGTATATTATTTGAGGCATGAATGTTACTTGATCCTTTTTTCTGATCTTTATAAATTCAGAATAGGATTTATATTTACATTTTTATTCTTTTCCCGCTGTGCACTTTTGCTGGGGGCCCTCTCCCCGGTCTTAAGCCATTGTCTGGCCGGCGTGCTGTTGTTGTTTGACGTTGGAGTAGCTAATTTTTAGGGTCCCATGTGTGCAGGTGGAGATGTGGGGAGGAGCACTCTCACCCCGATCCCGATCCCGGTGCTGTAGTGTCTCTAACTGAATCTGACCAGCCATTAAACGCAGCCATGGAAACACGGCCAGGGCATGCTAAAAGGGGTCGGATAACAGGTTTAACCCCTAGTTTCAGTGAGCCTGGGACTCGGGAGCCCTGAAAATAGCCTGCCATAAACCAAAAACTGTTGAAAGTGGCGCAATGCCTAAAAGTTACCAACGCAGAGGCCCCTAAAGCCTGCGACGCTGCACCAGATAAAATGGCTGTCGGCAAAGAGGCTATGCAGTGCATATAAAAAGTGCATTCAAGGGTCCTCTGCCGACGCCTCTCGCTTTGAGCCTGGCCAAAATGAAATCGAGGCACAACGGCGGAAGCAATTGTATGCGCTTTAAGCCGCCTAAGAGGCGCATTATGGGAGATCTTAAGCAATCATCTCAAGAGATTACCAAGGAAGTCATAAATATGCCTAGGGGCGAATATTAATACTTATCCGTGGCTCTGTCAAGGCAATATCAAATTAGCTGGGTTAGGAGATGGATCTGTTCAAGGAAGCCTCACAAGCCATCTCTTTGAAAGTGTATTCCGTTCTTTATTGGGCCTAAAGAACCCAATTTTGTCCAGTTGAACAATCGAATAGACAAGTGCAAGGCCCTGGAATGTTGCACTCCGCTTCACCCCTCAACTTGAGAGACTCCAGAGCCGGAAGAGTGGATTCCTAATGAAATGAAACGAAACAAAAGGCGCGCCTGTCTGTCAATGACTCCGCGGGTCTGCCGTTGGTCCGGCTTGGGCTGCCATTTAATTCAATGACGGACAACAAAGCATTGCCCACTGGGATGCAGTTAGCGGACGGGTGAGAAGAGAGCCAAATATGTGCTAGCCAAGCCTGAAAGGCTGCCACACCAACTTTTCCGCCCACACACCATCACCAACACCATCACCATCAGCAACACCAACACCAACCCCACCCAGCCAGCAGCTGCAGCAGCGGCAACGTCATACAAAACAATTTCCCCTGGAGAGTTTCCATGTTCAGTTATTCGTATGTGAAAAAGCGCATCTGTTGTTGATTGTGTGAACTTCCTTTCAATCGTTTGTTTGTCCTTTCCTTTTTCCCTCAGTTGTGTGGGTTTTGTTTTGTTTTTTGTTGCTTGTTTGTTGTTTATTCTTATTGGTGCTATGGTTATTGTTGTTAGTGTTGTCGTTGTTGCCTCCATGCCTTTAGTGTGTGTGTTGCTGTTGCGGGTGTTATTGCTGTTATCCGCTACGAACGAATGCCTGCAGCTTAGAACGCTTTTGGCCCGCTTCCTGGACACTCAAGAAGGGGTACTCCAAGTTGGTAACAAAGGTTGCATCCTGGCAACGCTTCCAGATATTTTCAGACAGTCGAAAGGCTGCTTTATTTAGCCTGTAGCCCTTCCGAACAATTGGATGGACCTGTCAGAAAAATCCTTGACTTTTCTTTGAGGAAATATATCGATGGGTATTTCAATAAATACTTCAATTGTTATAAAATGTAATCAAAAAAAGGTCGCTTTAATGATTTGTTTACTTCTTCTGATTTTGTTTTCCAAGGTCTTGAAACACTTTCTAATAACTAAAGGTAGTTTAAGAGATTCCTAAACTCACAGTCTTCGTTTATAAAAGTAAGAAATGTTTTAGAAGGATTAAAAAGATATGGGTTTTTTATTATTACACAACACTGAGCATACCATGTTCGAATCATACATAAATCATTATTAGAAATTCCCTTTCGTAAGCGACCATTAAGGTACATTTGCACTTAAAATATTTCTGTAAAGCCCATAAAGCTGTGAACAAAAGGTTGATGAATTTTCAAACGAAAACTAAGCCGTTTATAAATCCCTCTCTTGTATAGTTCGATTTAAGAGCTGGTTTACTTTACTTGCTTTGGGAAAATATTTGAATATTGCGTTCCATTGCAAGCACATACCAAATTCGTTCTTTGATTTTCCTGGAAGGATTTCCACTTGCACATGCTGCATTGCCTGGACATTCCGTTTATAATCCTTGCTGGGCATCTTTGGAAACAATTGCATCTTTTGTGCAAATAACTTTATAGGACGCCACCGAAAAAACTCAGCTCAGGAGCTGTTTCGGAGGACGCAAGAAACGTTGACATTGAATGGGCGTGGGTGGGAGCCTTGCCCGGACTGGTGCCAGGAGGTCACTGCTGTGCATTGTGCAATTTATTTATTGCACACAAAAGTTTCCTGCGCCCAGACAGGGCGAGGGGAGGGGGAGACAGCCAAAGGACACTGCTGCGAAAATGAGATAGTCACTGGCATTGTTTTCCCGAAATGAACGGAGTAATGCCGACCCGGGGGAGTGTCAGCAGCTCGGAGTAATAAGTAGCCAGCTAGTGACATAATAGTGCTCTCCTGTGGCAGCTCTCCGGATCAGTAGAGCTGCTCGCTTATTATAATTTATGGCGGCAGCTCCAAAGAGTTTCTAAACAAGCCCGAAATCTGAAATCCAAGATTGGAAATTCGAAATCCTTTAAGCAATTTCCGCCCCGAATAAATTTCAATTCCAAAATGAAACCTTTAAAGCCGACTCAGCTCGGCTCCACTGGATTCCGGTGACGTCAATGCCGGAGTAAATTGCCTAGGCAACGTTTCCAGGCGGGCGTCGCTAATCCGCGGCACTTAGCAAACAAATTGCCCCACATAAACAATTCTAATTGAGATGGACGATATGGCCTTGTACTTACAAACATACATCCAGGCAAACCATTCAATCGGATCGCTCACACTCCAGCAACTATGTTAAATGCAAAGTAAGTTATAACTACACGGGGATAAATCGGGATTGATACAAGGGATTTGAATAATTGGAAACCTTTTCTGTGGTTTTTTGGCTAATAAAAGTTAAAGCTTAGCATTAATAGCTGAAGAAAAATATTAATATATTATAAGAAGTAGAGAGATCTTGAAATCCGACAGTGGCAAGAGCTGACAGCACACCGATATTAATCGATTTTGGACATAACATAAGAATAATATTTGATCAATTGATAAATGATATCTAAATAGATTGATATATGATAGTTGACATATGCATGAAAAAACACCGATATGAATCATTTTAAAATTGCTTTGTGAATAATAAAACCATGAATAATAAAACCAATAATAATAAAACCAATAATAAACCATGATAATATCATAGCAATAACACTCCTCCATTTTGGGACAGTTTGGGGAGGAGAACACTCAAACATATCAGCATTAATTACACGTATTTCAAATAGATCTACTTTGTACTTATTTAATTAACCATTTAAGTCTTAAGTCTTTTTAATCCTTACAGCTAGAAACCCTAATACCTTATAAATTTCTTTCTGTGCCAGAAAGGCTATTTGGAGCCAGGGGCTGTGGGCTGGGATTTGCATTGCCCACCGTCATAAAAGCTAGCATAAATTTCACTTACTTCTTCAGCGTGGCAGCCAATGCCAAATCGGGGCGTACATCAAAGCGGCTCTGCATATAGAAGCGCAATAAATTATCGCGTTCATTTTCACGTAATCCTTCCTCGAGTGCTAATGCGGCCAGTGTGTGATAGGATTCTGACTCCGTGATGCCGAATAATAAATCATAACTGTAAGAGAGAAGGAGCAGCCGGAGTGAGTGAGATAGCGAGATTTGGTCACGGCGGTGGGGTGGTGGGGAGGCAGGGAGCGGGCGGTCAACATGCATAGTTTGTGTTTGCTCTGGTGAACTAAAGCTAGTTTTATACACGTAAAAAATTTTCATATGACAAATATTTCATATAAAAATATTCCTATTTTATTTAAATTTAAATTTAATTTGTATTAATTATTTCTTATTTCAAGTTATTGTAGTTATTAGTGGATATTACTATCATCATAAATAGGACTGGTTAATATTATTATTACTTGACATATTAATTCCTTATTATTTCTGTTAAATAGATTTGAAATCTGTCAATATATTTTATTAGAGGACATAGATTAGGCTCAGTCCATATTTTTTTCGGTTCCGCTCCCTGTTATAAGCTTCTTTGCTTGTACATTGTAGGTAAAGCATGGGAAAGGGAAAGAAAGATAGAGAGAGGCCTTTCACAAAAGATCTCCACAAAAGATTTTTCCAAAAACAAGTGGTCTGAAGAGAGCCAAAGTGATCTTGCATTAAAATCGAGAGCTCAACATAAAAGAGCGAAAGTAATATTTTGCGATCGTTTACTGAAACAAGGTTTTAGTTTTAGTTTTACAATAAATAAATAATTTATATAAGGTTGCAAAATATTATGTATAGACTAAAATGATCCTAGGAATAGTACCAAGCAGGTGTTTAAATAGATCCCATTATCAATGTTTACCTATTAGTTATTACCCACCCAACTGCCTAGTTTTCTCGCAGTGCACGTTCTGCATGGACGGACCAACAACAGGCCAATGAATTCCCATAAAACGCAGTTAAAAGCACTAAAATAAAACGAGCTCTCGCTCCTGTGGCGTTACTTGTTACGCCGCCTGATAAATGGTGCTACTGGTGCTCGTCTTTGAAAGTGGTCCACTCCACTCCAATCTCCGCACTTTACGCCATGGATCCCCGGGGCCTACCCAGTCCCCCAGTCCCCCAGTCCCCCTAGTGGGCATTGTCTTCCTGTTGCGCCGTGGACATGGCATTAAAAGTTCCACTAAAGTTGGGGCCGGAAAGTTTGTTCCGATAAAAGTAAATGCAAAGCTGCTGCAAAACTTGCTAAATTGAATGGAGACGGAGCTGCCAATGGAATGGCCATCGGACACTTGAGCGCTGCTCTGAGCGACACTTTCCTGCACTCCTACACTCGGTGAAGGCTTTAATCCCTGGTCAGTGCTGATTAAGGTGATTAAGAGCCACAGAGAGCGCTCCGGACAGCAACTCCGGCCGTGTGAAACGTGCTTCCCCTGCACTTGCCCAACTTATCCGTGAGCTGCCTTTCCGGTGCTAAAGCCGGAGCCGGAGCCGGGGAGCTCTGTCTGTTCACCGTAATTAATGGCTCTTCCTAGCTGCTATAATTCTATTTTTCCCGGTATTGCGTGTCAAACACGTTTGACTCGCCAAAGGATAACAATTAAAATCAAATTAATCACGCATTTTATTAGATTATACCGTGTTAGGTTGACTGAATGCCTAAGCAGCACGTGCCCTAATGTCCTTCGGGGAAGTGCGAGTGCCGGATGGCGGAAGGCGGAAGAGGCCTGCGAGGAGTTGAGTTATTACTTGTTGCCCAATTGATTGATGGATGGGTGTAATTTACAAGGGGGCAACGGGGTCCAATCTCTCAAAGAAGCTCCTTGATGCGACCCCTGCCTATTATTTGTTTTGGGGCTTATTGAATTTCATGAGGCTACACAGAGAAAGGCCAAAATTATCCTACATTTTCCTTCAGGGGGGAGATGAGCTCCCTCGACTCGATATTAGTATTGCCTTTTAATGTTTCACCTCCAGTTCGACCGCAGCTGAACCCAATTTCCGTCCGTAAATATCGCCTGGGGAATAATGCCAGGAATGGACCAAGGTCGCGTGTAATCACTGGCCTAAGAGTAGCTCCCGACGCGTGTTGAGAGGGTTGCTTCTCTTCTGGAGCCAACAAGTGACATTCGAGCCGTAATTTGCTCGATGATAGCCGAGCCAACGCCAATGCCAACGCAAAATTGCCGTGTTAAATGGCCAGCCGATGCCTCGATTTTCACAGACGATTTGACTTCACCTGAGGCCAAAGGCACGGATCGAAAAAGAAATACCAGACGTCTAATCAAGTAACGCACAATAAATAGTCCGGTGAGCTGTCTGCCCGCCCGGCCCAGCCCGGCCCGGCCCGTCGGAGGAAATAAAAGGAATGTTTGACAGCTCCCCAAAGCACGGTCCGCCAGTAAATATCAAACGCAAAGGAATTGGCAAAGGTTTGGGTTAAGGAAAAAGCATTCCGAATGGATGTGCATGTGGATTTAGATGGGGAGGGAATTGCTTAACAAACCGGCTGAAGTGCTCCGTATAATGCCCCATGACCTTGTACGGTTGATTTGGTATTACATGTCCATCGACAATTGGACCCAATGATGTTGAAAATTGCGTGAGCGCCGTTGGTATGTGCAAGATATCCTGGTAGCTGCAAAGAGAAACAAGAAACGGGACAAAATGCGTTAAAAGGTCTTACGAACGAACACATAACGTATAACGTATAACGGATGAGTATAAAGCACGCTGGATGGATATATATTCCGAGTGCCAGGAGCCGGGAGCCGGGGCTGGTCCTGGATGAAGGACTGCCGCTGGGACTTGCGGCGGCGGCGGCTCAGGCTCAGCCGGCTGACAGCGGTCACTTTTCACTTTGATTTGAAATTTCTAATAAATTTTATGTGTGATTCGTCCACTCTCTGGCACGTACGCATCCTGGCCGGCTGGTCACACGTGGCCGACATAAAGCCAATGAGATGGCCAACACGATACACATATGGCCTTTAGGGCATTCTGGAATTACTCCGCAGAAAATTAAGAGTACCATCAGTGCCAGGCGTCCTTTTGGTTTTGCCAGAAATCGTATCAGTAACAAAAATCCCTTCTAAAAATATATGTACTACATGGTAGATTTATGCTGATAGAATAAATTGAATTTTCTTAAAACATAACCTTAGGACATTTCAATTGGGCATTAAACCGCTTCGTTTGCTCTATTAAAACAGGGAGTGCTAGTAGTACTTATTACTTGGAAAACCAAACAATATATCACGAAACCAACCCATATATCAGATCAATATATTTTTGCACGTTACACCCAATTCAAGGTGTTCCTGGTCTTATTTTGTATATATTACAAGGATTTCGCATTTCCACATACTCAAATTTACATCCCCAGCATCTGAATGCCTTCCATCAACGTCTGTGCCCTTATCAGTGGGAACCGCCCTTTTACATCCGGTAGTTATGACATTTTTCGTAAGTATTTTTTCCCCATTCAACGCCATAATAGAGCCGCAATGCAAACCAATTCCCAGACGCACACCCGTGCAGATTTACACTCGCATTTATATGTGTGTGGCCAATACAAACAGGGGAGCACCCGGGGAGCCCCGACCCCCTTTCCCGACATAAAAATGCTCCGTGTGTGTATGAAATACAATCAGCACATATATAGAATTGCTCCAGCGATCTCTGGTCTGAAGCTCCTGCTCCTGCAAAGCATTTCCGTTCGGTGCAATATTTACGGTTTTTGCTCTTTTTCCAGCCGCTTGACTGGCTCTTTTGGCCTTCGATTTGGACCACCCACCGCCGCTGACGTCGCTCCCCCGTCTTGATACAAAATTGCAATGCCGAAATGGTACAGTTGGGTGCAATTCTGGCATAGTTTGCATAAAAATCCACATGCCAAAGCCCCGACTGAAGTGTCGATGGCACAGAAATTGGCACAAATTAAGAAAACGACCGACAAAAAATATATGCCAACAAAGGACCCCTAGTAGGAGGTTGGTAAAAGGTAAAACGAAAATCTGGTATATTTTGGGCTACCCGAGTTGGCCAACTGCTATCTGAAAAATGCAGACCCGTCCAGGAGTAAACCAGCTGAGGTGGAAGTAGTAGAAATTCAAATTTCGCACTCTGCATACTCAGGTTGGTGTAGCCTTCGACCAAATGATAGTCGGGGCCCCAGTTCGCATTGTCATAATATTTGGTTCGTTCGCCCTTCGCCACCTTCACCTTCACCGGGGAATGGCATGTCGGTGAATTAAGAACCAAGCCCTCTTAATCATTCAGTCCTCTTTGAGTCGGACCAGTTTCCAAGGGAGACTTGGAAATTCAATTGGAAGCGATGCCAGGGATTCCTGGCATCCATTCACATGCTAAGCTGCAAAAAATCCCGAAAATTGCCATCTGTCTGTGGGTGTGTGGGGCGTTAATTCACTCAACACCTTGGGATCCCGCTGAAGAGGGGACATTATCGTAATCCATTTAAGCTGAATGCTGAATGCAGCAGTCGATGCAATGCCATCAAACACTCTCAAGTCGAAATAAAGCTTCGTTGCACTTTAAAAGAGTCTAAGTTGGGTAAAGCCACATAAAAAATAGAGCAAGCCTGGTACACGGCCAGAAATTCCTCTCAGATTTGAGTTTATACCATTATATTTTATAAAAGCGCAGCATTGGTCTTGGAACAATGTTCAAAACTCTTGAATTAAGGTCTCATTTATTTATTACTTCTCTTGGAGTATTGAGAAAGACTTTAAACATTTTTCTGGGTGCAGGGCAAGCTCTAGTTACATGTTCTTGGCCCGACTGGTCATCCTGGCTTCTGGATCCTGGATCCTGGCCATCGACACATGGTCAAGTTTATTGCTCAAGTCGGAACCGCAAGGCCACAGCTACGTGAGCTTGTGTTTCGCCTGACTTTGACAATTTGTGGAAGCCAAAACAATTCGGGCAGGGCACTTTCCCGGGGAAAGTTGTGCCCGTGACTTGGGGAAAACCTCTTCATCGCTGTCGTTGTCGCTGCTGCTGTGTGATTTATGATTTTCATGTGGGGGAGAGTTTAGTGCTGAGCCGATGGTGTTGTTTCTTATTAGCTCGGCTGGTGCAAAACTGTCACAAGTTGAGCTGCAACTGCGATTAACTCGCTAGACACACAATATGTGCGATTTCTCTCTATATAATGTGAGTTGTGGCCCAGCACAGACACACAGATACACAGATACATTGGATGCACAATTTGTCAGTGTGCTGGTGGTGGCAGGAACGAAGATTGATGGTATTCTTAGAGCTGCATGTAGCTACTTGGCGAAACACACACTTCCTTGCCAACTGGCTGTGAGTCCTGTGCAGGCAAACCGAGCATTTATTATGCCCCAGTTTAGCCCTGTTTCTAGTTTTGCCATTTGTGCTTCTGGCCGTGCTTAAACTGTCTGCCTCTGAATCTGCCTGCTTTCTATTTAATGAATTTTTAATATGCTTTGGCTTTTTATTTTGTCAATTAGAAGTGCTCGGCTGGCACAAAGCAGGCGCACGCGCTGCCAAGGCTGCGGATTATTTGTGGGCCAGCATGGCGTATACTCTATATGGCCATTACACTAACTCCTCTCTTTGTTGCATAGTTAAGACGCTTAAGTGCGCAAAAAATGAATTTTTCATTCGCCAGATCTCGTTACCATTTACTGAAAATAGTGTTACTGCAAATATTAAATACTGAACTTCATGAATATTAAAGTTCGAGTGCTTCATTTGATGCCTGTATTTAGAAACAATCAGCTTAAATCGCTGTTGATAGGCAGCTTAAATTCGCAAAGTGTCTTTCAAAAATTCCCTTGATAGTCTCCAAATAATTTATACAGTAATCAGCTTACTGAAGTATTTGCACAAGCAGACAGAAATCGGAGAAATCGAAACTAATTGCTCATTTTAAGACCAAGTGTCCGAACAGACTCGTCTGCTATTTAATATAAACGCATAAATATTGTTACAAACTCGGCCAGGAGTAAATAAAGATCACAGGTCCTGTTTGGCAGGCAAACACATTAGACTAGGGCAATGAGTAAATAATTTGAATAAATTAGCAAGTTTCAGGAGCACACATTCGAATCAATGGGCAGGATTTTGGGGAAAAGTTCTATTAAATATTTAGAATGCCTAAGACCCAGAATAGACACATGGCTTAAACCCATCTCTGTGCGCCTGTGTGTGCGAGAGTGGGTTAAACAAATGCGACTGTGGCTCTCAGTTAGTTTGCACAAGTAGTTGTTACCTGTTTGTGCTTCCCTGGGTGGGGCCGGAACGGGCTGGCCTGGGCTGAGAGTGTATGAGTTGTGTGCCTTTGTAGGAAGAGCGATGATTTGCTCAGTAATTCATGCATAATTCATTGCATTCATTTAACACTCGCACCCGCCCCACACACATGCCACTCAGCCCCACTCACTCACTCACTCACACACACTCGTCTATTCCCTCAGTTATTTAAGTAAGCTGCCACACGAGGCTGCAATTCTCAGGCTCAAACCGAAGCTTAGCTCATTCATTAAAATATTCCGTAATGAACATTTCCTTTAGGGTATTTCAACTATCTTCAAGGGCTTGGCTTAGGCTTAAAACTCGAGGAAAATCTTCAGCTTTTCTACATTAATTTGAAATCAACTTTGTGGTTTGAATTGTTTTGATAGCTAATTTCCAACAAATATTTATATACTTAAGCAGAGAAACTTGGGTTTGTTTTAAATAAATAAATATTATATTGTGGAGAATTTCCTGAACCTCTTCTTAGTAACAAATCCGGAATAAGTGAGGCAGTAGGATACTTCTATGAGAATTTACCATGAGTTGACATCAGCAAAACTTTCGCCTTGGACATGAAAGAAAGGAGAAAGTTTTCAGAGAGGCACACACACATTCAGAACCGACTGTTGCATCATTGTGTCTGTTCAGAGGCTGTGTGAGTGAGTGTGAGCTGGCATAATTAACATAATTACTATTATTGTGCCGTTGTTGATTTAGTTTTACATATTTAGTTACATGCGCTTTTCTTTTTTCATTTTGTATGCAAATTGTTTTTTAGTTTTCTCTCTTGTGCTGCGCCTCGCATACAAATGAACTTCCTCCCAGTGAAAGCCCACACACGGAAAAAAAGTGCATTTAAGTCTCGCGTAGGATTGGTTTTGCAGGCGTTTTTTGTGGCGAGTCCTTTAATGGAAGGGCAGTCTGGTATTCTGATGGGATAAGCCGATGAAATGCGTGCAATGAATGTGAAATGTAAATAACTCTTAGTAAGAGATACTCCTGTTTTATATGGAAAATATTGATATAAATGGCAGAACTTTGCTGTGTAATTGCAGTTCACTCTAAAGCTTTCTTTTTAGAGCTATCAGTATTGGAGAAAAGTAATGCTACAGCTTAAATGGCTCTCGTAATATTCAAATTATCATCGCATTTCTATGTAATATAGGTTGATTATTGCACATTGTATTTAGCATATGATGGTTGACAATTACCAATTAAGTTTTAATTGATCGCTAATGAATATTGATACTTAATGCCTAAGTGTCAAGTAATAATTGTATATTTAATTTAAGCTATATTGAAAATTCAATAAATAGTATTAAATATTCCAATTACACATTTAATTAATTACTCTTCCATTTAACTGCCCGTCTGCTTTGCTGTATTTTAAGGTATTTGAAGTATTTTAACTTTTAAAGGAACAGCTTAATGATCAGCTACTTAAGCTGAGAGGAACTTGACAAATGAATCAATTAAAAAATAATTAACTTGAAGTACTGCCATCCATCACCTACCCTCAGTGGGCGTTCTACACAAGTTCCGCCCCCTTTCGAGAGTGTCCTGGGTCAAAGTGGACACGGGAGATTGGAAGTAATCGCCATGCAAATGCCCAGGCATCGACATCAACATTATGCGTGATTAGTCAAGGTCCTGGGGGCTGTTCCCGTAGGGCAAGGGACTTAACGCCTCATTGGTATCCTGGGGCATCAACTCGTAAATTTTACCGAATCATTAGGCAGGGTACAAAGCCGCCAAATTCCGTAGTGCGGCGCGAATTGAATCGGAGTCCTGGACAGATGACACAGGACACTATTCTGATGAAGATGGTAGCCGTAATGAATGGTAGCCTAAACTGCACTAAGCGAAGAGCTTGGCCAGTTTAGGGTTAAGACTCACCATTATTTTATCAAAATACTCTTCTAACAATATCATTCTAGAAACTACCACAAAACATTCTGTTTAACTATAAAATGTCCATTATCTTACATTGTTTTATGACTTAACCAACCGGAATACCACCCTTTCTCCGAGTGCACTAACCGGAACGGCATTAAGGGGCATTATGGCTGTTTATAATGCCCCACATATCGCTGATGCGCTTGTCTGGCGGCTCTAAATAATTCAATTGGTCGAGGACTACTCACCGACGATGGCGAAAACAATCGAGCAGGACATCATCGTCCTCCGCCTCCACGTGCTCGTTGAGCGGACAGTCGAGGGCATGGGCTATTTGCATGGTCAATTGCAGCGACTGATTGCTGGCGGCCCAGTCGGACATGGCGGATCCGGACATGAGGATGGCGCGGTGGAAGAGCCCTGCGGGGAGTGCGACGGACCGTAATGTGTTCTCATCGAGTTAGCCCAGTCGAAGTGCATCCTACTCACCTGAGGCCACCGGTGATACCATTAGGTAATTGACACACGCCGCCCCCGTGCTGTGGCCCATCAGCGTGACCCGAGAGTTGTCGCCGCCGAAGGCGCCGATGTTCTCCTTGATCCAGTGGAGGGCTGCTATCTGATCGAGCAGGGCGTAATTGGCTATATTGTGCGCATCGATGCTGGGCCTCAGGAAACCTGTTTAGGAACTGGTTAAATCGAAAAAGAACTCTGGACTATACACTGACTCACCCAGCACTCCCAGGCGGTAGTTGACGGTCACCACAATCACCTCGCCATAGCTGGCCAGGACGGAGCCATCGTACGGATTGCCACTGTTCCACTCGAAGGACTCGCCGTGCAGATAAACCAGAACGGCGTACTGCTTGGGGGCACTCAGAGGCTCTAAAAATGGTAAAAAAAAGGAATCGTTGATTGTCGCAGTCTATGTCTCGTAACACCTTTAATCTTTTTATCAGATTCTGCGAATTTAAGGTATCCGGCGGGCTCACCATCGTGCGGCACATACAGGTTGAGGTACAGACAGTCCTCGCTCTCTGTTCGCAGGTAGGGCAGCAGGCGACTCAGGTGCTTCTGGCGGCCGCGGGACATGTTTCCGCTGTGGATGTCCGGCAGCTTTTGCGGGCACACCGGCGGCAGGTGACGCGCTATCTTCAAGCCCTGCCACGGCAGGGGAGCACCTGAAAAAAGGACATAGTTATTCAGAGCTTTCAGAATTGGGGGAGACAGCGAAGTCCTTCAGTTGGAGCTTAAAGAGCATTTTTTACCTCTATATCTCTAAAGATAGCTACAATAAATCGATCCTTATTAGGAAAAATAACACATAATGATGTCTCGAATATCCTTTACCATGACTAAACAGTATTTACTTTTGTGGGAATTATTTACTCTCGCTTTCCTCACAAATCCTTTGAAGATTCAATAGAACCCTGGAGGCGAAGAGGCGTAAAAGAGATCCCAGGACATATTGGAGTCCAGCACTGTCACCTCTCCGTTTCGCTGCCATTCGATTGCTTTCGGAGTGCTCTGTGGCCAAAAAGTCAATTCCCTATTTATGTAGCACGGTCAACAGGCACTTGAAAACGCCATAAACAAGGAAGCACACGGACGCACACAGCACACCGCACATCCTGCACACAAGTGTCACTGGAGACCAAAGGACACTCGGTGCTCGGTGCTCGGTGCTCGGTGCTGGGCTGGGTCCTGTCCGGAATCGATTCCGATTTCGATTTGGAATCCGATTCGTGGCCAAGTTGACTGCGGTTACGCTTTGGTGTTGCAGTTAACGTCAAACCGTGCTCGCAGATGCGGAGAATAGTCGGTGGACGGTCAACCACGATTGGGTCAAGTTAGTCCGGATTCCGGTCACTGCATTTGGACTTGGTCCCAGTCACCCTTGCGGTTGGCAGGAGGAGTCCCGGGTCCGAGGTCTGCGTTGAGTGGCTGCCAATCGCGAACGAATTTTGACACCGCATTGTGATAGCATCGGCTTGTTTTGCGTATATTTTGAAATCCGATCGATACGCAAATGCGGTGGTTTATTCAAATTAAGTGGCTTCAATCAGGCCGAATTGATTGAAAATGTTATTGCATATTCGAGTACGCTCTAAGTGGGTGCGGCGGGCTCAGGTTCAGTCAGCTGAGTAACAGCATTAACACGACGCCGTAATTGATTCGCATTTAAATTCCAGCAAGTTTGTTCATGAAATATGAGGGGAGTCCCCGAATCAATGCCGAATTCAATTTACCCGACCCGTAAATATGCAACATTTGCGCTTTGACACATTCGCGGCAGACAAAGTTCACTTTTGACGCGATATTGTGTCATAAAATGCGAAGAAAAGAGCAAACTCCGGGCGCAGGAAGGGGGAGCTCGCATCCAATATCCGGCTGTGAGCATTATTTGCATTTTGTTATTAATAAATTTCGCAACAGCGAAAAGGAGACGCGAAACGGATATAGGAAACGCTAACCAAATGTCTACTATATTTGTTTGCCTGCTGTGCTCCAGGACTCTGTTTGCATACGGGTTGGAATGTCCCCGCTTTGACAGGCTCTCCCTACACATTACGCATACGCAACGTGGGCATATTTGCATTGGCTGATATTTGCCCGGCGAGTTTCAAGGCAAGTTGTATCGGCATCAGCGGCTGCCACTGCCACTGTTTGGCATGCCACACACCGGCAACAACACCCCCCTTGCCTTCCGCCTGCCCCCAGTTGCTGCAGTGGCTGCCGTTGCTGCGGCGATATGTTGCCGCTGCTGTCCTCTCGGATTGAGTGCGTGGCCCTCAAGTGCTCAATAAACTCAGCGCGACAAGCGGCGGAGTGCAAACAGAAAACTGCAACTGGAAGCTCACACACGAACTCACACACGGCACAACTCACACACAAAGCGCAGCCAACACTTTCGACAGCCCCCGGGGCCGTGTTAATTTATTGTCTTTTCGTAATGCAATGCAAAGCCGTGTTCGGAAGCCACAGTTGGCCTACACTCGAAGTACGGAGTTAGAATTTTAACACAGAAAATATGACAACAAAAAATAAACAAAGTAGAAGTAGAAACTTCAGTGTTTCGTAAGTTAGAGCAAATACCGAACCAACAGCTATCAGTTAAAAGTTGATTTTTGCTTAATATTTAAATAATATGATATGAAAATTATACACAAAATAAGAGCAGTAATAAAAACTGTTATCTCTGAATTCTTTCATTATTTAAAAACGACTTTCAAAAACATTTAATCAACTTAGTTTAGAAAGATAAAATTAACATAAAATGTATCTCAAAAATTATCTGAAATTACTTATACAAATATAAATCGAATAAGTTTCTGAGCAAATGAGGAAAGAATTGACAGAATTCATTTTTAAGCTGATTTAAAATTTATATTTTTAAAATAGAAATAAATCTTCTCTGAGTGCTCAATAAGTGCAACCAGAGAACCGGCTAACAAGGAGGAAGTTGTGGTGCGAACAGTTGGAACTGCGACCTGTTTATGGCCAAAAGAGCAGGACGAAGTCCCGAAACTCTGGCTGGTTGGTGGCAGCAGCTCGGCGACCACAAATCTCCCAGAGCAACTGGCACTGCCCACTGGAATCATGTTTTGATAAACAAATTAAAAACACATAGTAATAGCAATTCCCAGTCTTAATTAAACAAGCAAAATATCCATGTACAGGGTCCTGAAACATAATCGCCCGGCATATGGCCAGGAATCGAATGAATAAGCAAACTATGGCCGGCTCGGATTTACATTGCAATCCTTGTAAAAACAAGCTGCAATAATAATAGCCATCCGGGACAGGAAGCTCACACACAGGACCAGGGAGAGGGACAGGGACAGGGGCTGGTGCGTGCCTTAAGCCCCGACATCCTGCCGGATCGGTGTGTTGGTAAGAGGGCGCATGTCAGGTTTCGAAAGCCTAGTGCCCGGCCAGCTCCGACGATAATTGCCTAAATTGCAGGCTAAATTCTAAGTGCCCCAGCAGCATCCCCAGGACCCGGGACCGACCAGCAGGATGTTCTTACACGGACAGCAGGCGGAATGCGGCCGGCATGTGTTGGCAGCTCCAAGGAGTGTCCGCCGCTTCCTGGAATCCCCCTTCCCCACGCCGCTCCACTTTCAGGTTTTTGGGGTTTTTGGTTTGAGTGTTGGAGCTGCAAAGTGGCAATTTGCCATCATATTTGCGGTCACAAATGGTGCTGGCTGCCTTCCGGGAAAGGTCCAAATAGCTAGGATTTTCCCAGCTCATGTGGCGCCCTTAAGGGTAGAAAAGGATCGCCTCTCCTCCACTTTAAATACTATTCTCATCATTTGTTTGTAGTTAATTCAACATAACTAAAATGACACCTTAGTGTGGAAATTAGGAACAATAGAAGCGAAGCCAGCAAACTATTTATTGTTTATTGCTTTGGCCACATTCTGTCTAAATATTTTATATGAATAGAGGCAATGTGTTTATAAATAAACATGTAAATATTAAATATGTACATATCGCCTAAAGGAACTACATAATTCTATTATTGTAAACAAAAGTGCCATAGTTAAGTCATAATGAAGCTTTTTGTAAACCAGGTAAACAATTGTTTCTATTAATTTACTGCTAAGTCTCCTCATATTTTTTATCTTCCGATGTATTCAATAAAATGTATTCGTAAATAAACATGAAATGTCAAATATTTACACATGTTTACTCACCTTACCTAGCACAGCGCCTAGAGGCACTACACAATTCTATTGTTTTTAACAAAAGTCAAAATGTTTCACAATGAGAACTTTCTAAAAACCCAAAACTAGTGACAGGTAACTTGACTACTATTACCTGTTAACTATATTAAACTGGAATTAATATAGTTAAGCCTAGTCATTGTCTGTACATTTATAAATTTATGTAAATGTATTGAATTTGTAAACTCACCTGGCGGCATGAAGCGTCGACTGCCGGTGGGCGCCTCTGCGTAGGGCAGCCCCAGGTACTGGTCCACCTCGCCTAGGCCACTGGTCACCTGGAAGCGACGGGTGATGCCCATGAGGCGGCCCTGCTTCACCAGGATCTCCTTGGTGTACTGCAGCTTGTCGGGCACCACATGTCGGCGTCCCGGATGATGTGTGGTCGTCGCCTCGCCGCGACTGGGATCTGTGGCCAATGATGCGGCCGCGGGATTGTCACTTGCCACGCCACTGGGCGTTTCATCGCTGGCGAAGAGCTGGGCCACCGCCTCTCTGAAATGCAGCTCCAAGTCCTGCGAGGAGGAGGAGGCGGTACTGGCTTTGGCGCGACGCAGGGCCTGATGGCCAATCGATCTGCTGCCGGCAACTGCGACTGCGGCGGCTGCGGCGGTGGCGTTATCCGTACGGATTGTCGTCGTGATGTCCCCAATAAACCGTGTTTGCTTTGAGGTTTCACGCAATTTTGGTGCATTTTCCAGTTCATTTCCTTTGGGCCGCCGCGGCTCTGTCGGGGCCGCCGCCATGGCCATGGCCAAGCCCCTTGCGCCATCATGGCTTAATTGCTTGTGATTGCCGCCAACTGTCAACAGAAATAGCCAAAATGCTGCCAAACGAAACTTCATGGCTATGCTTTCCGCCCCAACCGGGATTGTCCTGCTATTGGCTGCTCCTTTCCGTATTAATTTTGGTCCTGGAAACTTTTCACATTCCGTCTGCTTTCCGTGTTTGGCTCTAACTGCTCTGCCGTACTGCTAATTGTTTTTCTTTTTGCAGCCTCGCACTTGGTTGTGTCCAACCGAATCGCTCACATTTCCCGGACAGCGTATTTACACGGATTTTCCCTGAGCGCCTTAAATAGTTTTTGCCGCTTTATTTACTTGCTATGTTTAGCATGCTCCTTTGTCCAGCCCTCGCGTTTTTTCCGTATTTCATTTGCTGCAAAAGTTTTCACTTCCACTTTTGTGTGTCGAAACTTTGTAGGCCAAAAGAAAAACACAAAGAAAATGTGGGTGAAAAACACTAAGTAAATTGGAGGCGCCCAACAATTGTATTATTCTTTAATTTTCCTTAACAAGTTGTTCACTTATTCTGTGACTGTTTTTCCCTGCGAAACTTTTGTTTATTCAAGTTCTTTCTCAACAGTTTATTGTCACACTTTTAAATGATTAAACGATGCAGAATTTTTACATAATCATTGTTTTATTTGTTTTACCACCTCTAAGCTATCTTAATGTTTGCTTAAATCAGGGTAAATATTCCTTTAATGAGACACACGTTCATTAAAATATTTTCCGACTCCCTCAAAGATATGATTGAGTCATCTTTCCGTTTCCATGGCTACTGCATTTTCCCATTGACATGCCCTCTCGTGTGTGGCACACAATCAATGTGCTGTTCATTTCCAGAAATTCAAATATTATTTTAAGACTCTCCATGGAATGGTGGAAGTCATTTATTTATAGTGGCCCATTAGTTATGAATGCCTTTTGGCTTTGGACTTTGTCAAATCGATTCGAACGAAGTGAAGTGAATAGAAACGAAATGAAAGGAGCTTCCGACACTCACTCTATTCGAGTGATTTCCAGCTGAATGCGATAAGTAGTTGGCCTCTGAACCGAATATTGTATACAAATATATGAAACTATGAACAAACGTCCGTCATTCAAGTCCTGACATATGGCACACATGCAAATGAATTCAGTTTAGTGCCGTGTAGCTTTCACATCTGCGTAACGTAAACAAAGAACGGAATGGCACGGAAAGCCAAGATTTCCCATGACGATTAATCATAAAACCGAAAACACCAATGAAAATTCAATTAGGTTCCTCTGTTTCGCCTCTATCTCGATTTATGTCGACACGCCAGCGAAGTGAGCTAATTCGCTATAAAAGTAAAGCAAATGCAAAATCTAAAAATGAAAAGGAATTTAAATGTTTTTTTACGAGTCCGCTAAGAAAAGCCCCAGTGGCATAGGGAGGGGGTGCTGAAACATGCTCGGCACATGTGTGTGTTTGAGAACTCTAAATGTGTCGCAGTGTGTGCCTGAATGTATATCAAAATAATCACAAGGCACTGACACACTAAAAGCATTTTTCACAATAACAACAAACCAAATAAAACAAGAAATATTTGGGAAATAACAAAAACACAGAAGGGGGAATATAAAAAGCCGAAAAGTAAATGCCCTATAATGTGGAGATTATTCTATTCCAATATATTTATCAATAGTTGTAGATTATGTTTTAATAATACAATTTAAAGCATATCCTTCGAATCAGTTAAAAAGTATGAACTAATAAGAAGCATTTTTTAAACTTGAAAAATGAATATATCACATATATAGCTATTTGCTAATAGAACATAGATAAATAAACCGGAATAACTTTTGAATATTATCAAAATCCCACATAGAAAAAGAATCCGCGCATAAATCACTTTTTGCCCATTTCCTTACGTTGCCAAAAGAGCCATAAAGCCGATTTTAGGGCTTCAACAAATAGCAATCAACCTCGAGAATAATAAAAAATCTTTTAAAGTGATTTTCTTATTTATTACGTTTTTTTGTTCGACTTTTCACTGCCCTCGTGTCCGTGTGTGTGTCCCTCCGGATATGGCCCAATGTGTGGGCCTGTGTCTGTGTCTGTGGATGTTTGCATCACAGTAGCACACACATAAATGTCAAGGTACATTGGCTGTGAACATAAGATTGACCTCTTGCTAAACGCTGAAGTGGAAAGTCAAACGGTGCCGAAGAGGAGTTTTCCGAGCACTTAGGCAGCCGCCGCCAAAGGAAAACTCATAAATACTGCCACCACGTCACACGGGAGCTAATTGAGTCAACACGACGACTATCTGTTATGGCTTTTTCTTATTTTTAAAGCGAAATGAAATGGAAAATCAATGCTATTTCTGTGCTCTTTTTCTTGGCAATCGGCCGGCTTAGCGTATCCACTAAGTGAGAGTAAATTAAGACAGCTGTCGGGACCATTGAATGCAAATTACAAAAAAATAAAGAAACTAAAACGAACATCGAGAGTGCAAAGGCTACAAATACGCGGCACTAAAAATGGCACTAATAAAAAATAAATACGTCGCGGCGGGGAGAAAACGGCGTCAATGCAAATTTAAACAAAATGAACAGCGTTAAAAATAAACAGCAAGTACCTAAAAATAAAAAGAATGAGCAAAAATATTCACGGAATTTCGTTGCATTGTCCGGGCACTCCACGGGCACTTTGGTGTCGTCACCAAAGGCAAAAATAAATAAATAGAGGAATTCGCGAAAATAGAAGAGGAATCGCAAGACAAACTTGCTAGTTGCTAGTTGGGCAGCTGGCATCTGGCGAAGAGGAAAACGCACCAAACGGAAACGGAGCCGGGGAAAATGGGAAAATGGGAAAAACTACAGAGTTGGAAGGAAAGAAATCGCAGACAAAATCAGGGAAAAGTGCAATTGGAATTTAAGTAAAGTGATTTGATTTGGATTGTTCTGTCGCGAAGTCACTTATTTTTTGCCGCTCCACTTGTCTTGGTCAAAACAATTCGAGGAATGCTTTTCTGGCTCTGATGAAGTCACTCACCATTTGGCATTTCGAGTACACTAAAGCAGGCACAATTTGTGGGTCAATTGGTGTGTGGTATGTGTGTGTATTTTGCGGCAAGCACTTATTTCAGTGTCAGCCCAAAGAATTATCTTGTTGAACCCAAAGCAAGCCCACTTTAGGTGGCTTAATTCAACCTCATATTAATTTATATTCAATATTCCCTCCCACTGAGATGAGAGTGGGCTGCCAGCCTGAATAAACTTTTAATGGGGCCGAAAAGGGATCCTAATCCATAAGTTACGAAATCGATAGCGAAACACTTTCGACATAGTTTCAAACCAGATGTGACAGTGTCATAAATTATATTCCAGCAGCGGTGTAACAATTCCGGCGAGAGTTCCTCCATCGCTTTTGTGATGCAAATGGCGACTGAAACAGGCCACGTAGCAGGGGTCCCATGGGTTAAGCTGCACACACCCAACGCCCCTTAACCCCCTGAAAAACAGCATTGTATATCCCTCGGACACAGCGCAAAATTTGCATAATTAGCACAGAAATGTCGACGCATTGAAAGCTGTCACTTGTGACACGCGAAAACGTAATGAGAACTATAAAGTACACACACAAACACAACAAACAACAGCAAAATAGTGGCAACTAATTTTAGCTGACTTGCAGAAAACAACATTTGGAAATAGGCAAATGCGAAGCCGCGACAAAAAGTTCAACAAACCCCGGCTAAATGCAAGAGATCGGGCCGAATTATTTCGAATTATGAGATTTATTTTTGGTCTCCCTCGCAAAAACACACAAAAATTGTGCACTCTGCCGGTGGGCGGTGGGCGGCAGCGCAGTGTTTTATCGCGCAAATTAAGTGAAATGTTTATTTTTAAATAATTCGGCTACTAGGAACACACAGGCAAATATTTTCAATTTGTTTACACAATTGTTTTGTGCAGCTCTAAAGGTCTCGTTCTAGTAAGCTCGAACAAGCGATATATTTAAAGATTTGCGAATTATACGGATCCATCCATTCTTTCCATCCATATATTGAATACGTAGATATAAATCGGGTCCATCGGATAATCTGCTCAAAATATATTTATTTTCCTTTCTTATATTTCGTTTATATGTTAAAATATTTATGAGCGGCACACATCGCATTCTTAATCTCTTTTTTCCTTCACTTGTATATTGTTTTTATAAAATCCATTCCCAAAACTCGTTTATGGGATACATTTTTAAAATGTTCATAACAGATAGTTAATTTCTGCACAAACAAGGTACATACTGAATGTGAAATATTTTCACATTTTATAAATAATTTTGTGTTTTCTTTTGCGAAGGAAAACATTCGATATTAATTGATGAAAGTCGACATGCACAGAAATTCTTTTGGAAATTAATTTTCACGGGCTATTTGTACGTTGCTTGCTGATAATTAGGCGCATTGAGAATTTCTCAATATTTTATTTACCAATTTTCGGCTGATTTGTTTTTATCTTTGATCTGGTCGATGGATGCGCAAAACAATTTTGGCAGCGCCGAACCTCAAATATTTTCATTTGTCACTTTCAGTGGGTTTTGCACAAAGAAACCGCCGATGTTTTCGATTACTTTCCATTCAGTAAGGATGCAACACACTCAAAATAAATCACTTCGCAACTTTTCCCCTTTTCCGAACTGATTAACTCTGGGGCCTTCCTCGCGTAAACATTTTCACTTGAGCACTTGGCACGCGCTCTGTTTTTGTCCCCCTTTTGCAGATATTTTTTCTCGGCGTTATTTTTGGATCACGCGCAAGATTTATTTCACTGCTGCTATGCTTGGCACAAGAATATTCCCCCAAGAACCGAGGCGGGCACAGGAGCTATCCACAACCGAGGCGATCGACGTTCAAACTGCAACTGTTTGGGGCCTCCCCATCCGGCGGAAGAATTGCCGGGGACTCTCCGGATCTTCTCTCGATGTCATGCTCTTCTCTTAGTTGAGAGAATTCGGTTTTTATACCAGAAAAACTGGCATAAATTAAAGTGTTTCTTGTTGTTTTCTCGGAATCGAAAGGCAAGAGCTCGCACGAGTAGAATATTTAAGAGCAAGTTTTAATTTAGTTTATAAGAGCAGTATTTCCATATATTTTTAAACATTATTTAATAATATTTTGCACAATTTTACAATCATAATTTAAAGACAAATCATGAGGCTTACTAAGGTTTAATAAATTATTTACTAAATGTAAGCAGTTAACACGAATAAGGTACCCATTTCCCTGAAGGAAATTATGAATTAATATGTGGGAAACAATCAGAGATAGCTTTACTTTCTTCACGTTCTCTTATCTGGCCCAGGTGAAACTTCCGGAACTTCCGCTGCTTCATTAATATACAAATAGACTTCTTTTGATGCCGGGTGCGAATATTTTCGTACTTCTCCGTTTCACTTATCGCAGACTTCCTGCCGCAAATCTATCTCTAAGTCTAAGTGCTCGGCCAGAGCCAAGTTAAAGTCTTAAATCAGCTTGGCTCTTGGCCAAAAAGGAGATGGAAAGGAGGAAGCGAGGAAAGGAGAAAACGAGCACCTCCGCCAAAGAGTACAAGGCTAAATTCGGATCCAGGTCTCTGCCAACGCTTTTTTGCATCTCAATATGCAGTGGCTAAGTGACTTGGTTGACTTCTTCATTGTGGGCGGCACTTCATCGCCAATTTGCTAAGGCTATTGGAAAACCAACGGACATTCATGGGGTTGGCTAACAGTGATGTTCAAGGTACAATGTTAATCACAGGAAATTCCTTAGTTACCTAGAGTACATTTTACCAAAGAAAAATCATTTATTAAAGGTTACAATTTTAATAAGGTTTTCATAAATTAATTATAGCTGGGTAAAGATTATGTTCTTCTAAATGACTTAATAGCAAACCCGATTTACCATACATGTTACATAAATATTATTTAAAAATAATATTATATTAATATGCATTTCTATCTTATTAGAATTAATAGGTACAGGTAGATACCCCTCATCACTAGCTGTCAGTTTCCGGGCAGAGTCACAGTTTTTCGACCCTCAATTTTCCCACCTTTCATATCCCATTTCAATGTGTGATGGAAAAATGTTAGCATAGCAAAGTTCCACATAAGGTTTCCAATTTCTTTTCCTTTTTCCCCTCTGTGACAGCCTCGACCTCTCCCGGAATTGGTGGAAATTGATTTACCCGGCTGACATTTTGAAAGTATCTCGAGTAGCTAATTTACGACCATCAAAGTGCGCCAATAAATTTCGTTTAATTGCAAGTTAATTAAAATCGAAGCCCCGCGCTTGAGACTCGGTACTCGAAAATATACACACGTTCAGTACCACGGGCATAAAGCGCCATCGGAACGTCAGCAGGGAATTTAAAAATAAACCAAACACGACGTCAACAAGACGGCATCCACATTCACATGCACACAATATTCACCGAAAACTCATAAAAATACGTATAAAGCGAGCCCATAAAAATGCGGAAAATATCAAGTTAATTGAATTATTTAAATATCTAGCAGTTAGCTTGCGGCAAGAGTCGCAACTATTAGATTTTCCATCTCCGAACTGCACTGCTAATTTCTCTTCCAATTCAGAACGGCCCCACAAGTTTTTCTATTTGAACTAGTTCGGTGTGGCCGGCTGTCAATTTATCAAGAAATACATTATTCATCTCGAAGACCTTTCAAATGCCATTTTCATTTCGTTGCTCGTATTTCCCAATAGTTTCATTTATATAAATACGAGTTTATTTATAATTTTTGTATATTTTAGTTGTGTTACTTATGGCGCTTGAGGTGCCAAATGGTTTGCATAAACAAATTAGACCTGTTTGTTTACAAATTGAGCATGGGTCGATAAATGAAAATTGCTAAACTTTGAACTGGAAACTTTTATGAGAGTCCTGTCAGTTGCCTTGACATTGCAAATTATAAGGAAGTCTTGCAAACTATTAAAAGGGAAAATATCTTATTTTTCTTCAATATCTCTGTAGCTGAACTATATTTACTTTTCCTCTAACTTAATATATATTTCCCATATTTTAGTACTTTATTTTTTTCCACTAGCCTTGAAATTATATGTATACATATATAGTAGAATAAAGTATCTGAAGCATATATTATATTGTTGAAACTTTATTGGTTGCCTTGGCGCTGCAGCTCAAAAGTTTAGCTCGCCAAAAATGAATTAAGTTTTCAATGTCTTTGACCTTCTTTGCCCGATAGTAGAAAACTGGTTAGCTTTTCATGCTTAGCATAAGCGGAGCTCATTGAGGTTCATAATGGGATGATGTTTTATAAGTCATCCGATTTGCTGCTCCACTAATTCCGAGCCAACCAATTTGCCACATTCAGACAGGGTCAGGGATCTGGGGGCCCGGATGGCTTGCAATTTGCGATCTAATTAACTTCGATTCCTTGGGCAAGGACATTTACATAATTGCATTTCGTTGCGCATAATTCTGCCACCGGCCACACCCACAGTCAGTCCTAGATAAGAAAAAAATTAAGCCATCGCAATCAAGTTAAAAACGAAAGTTGCCCAGAGCCCAGGCAGCGAAAGGATAGCTGAAAGAATGGAACTGAAATTAGAAAGGCAAAATGACAGAAAAAAAGGAGACTACGAGTGTAATTGTGTTTTGCCGCTACCACTGCAATTGGGTCCTTTCTGGCCATATGGCGGCCACATTACACCGAGTTAAACGAAGGCCGCGGAGCAGCAAAAAACGAGCAAACCGTCAAGAAGAAAGGCAACGGCGCCAAATGAAAGCCAACTTTAATTAAGTCAGCAATGGTCAAGTTACACACACACACACAGACAAAAAGAGCGGAGTAAGCGTCCTTTTTTAAAACAACTTGCAGAAGATAGCGAGCAGGAGTCCCATCTACCCCGTCTTCATGGCCCCGCAGAGAAGAAGCCACACCGGATGATTTAATTCCAGAGTGCACTGGGCCAGGCCAAATTATTTTGTGCTAATTATATGCCCTAAGCCGGGGAATTATGAATGCAGTTAAATGCTATTAGGCAGCCATTTTACTTAAAACTATAAAACCGAGAAACGGAGACTCCTCCAGCCTGAATTCAACTGTTCGAGTGTTTGGCCTGGGGCCCCAGCTCCAAAGTGAAGAGCAAATAAATTAGCCAAAAAATAGCTCAAGAAATGCCCCCAAGAAATGCACTTAACTTTGGCTTGTTGACTTACCAAAAAAATGTAATAAAATGGAATACAAAAAAAGGCGCTTGGGCAGTGCACTACAAGAAAATTAGGAACCAATTTTTGTAGTCAAATATCCTTATAAAAATAATATAAATTAAGCAACATAATTATTAGGCAGCATCTTAAATATCTAAAATATTATATTATATTATATATTATATATATTAAATTTAATAATATATATATTAATAAAATATTGTTTGCGTTCAAGTGACTTTTTCAATTTAATCGTTAAGAATATCTTAGTTTGTTGTTTAACAACACTCTAGAAAATATTGAACAGCAAACAAAACTCCTTTCATACTTTCCAATTTAAGTGGTGCATTAACTTATTTTTTTAATAAATATTATAAGGGATATAAGTCTTATAAAATACATCTTTAAGCAGTATTCAATTTAGCTCGATATTTATATATACATATTTAATATTTATCCCCGTGTACGCGGCCGCATAAAAGCAATTTGAATTATTGCAAACTTATTCTCTGTCGCTTCATTTCGGCGGGATTACGCTCCGTAAACTTGGCTCGAACTTCCCGCTAATCAGGATGAATTCCTCTCCGGCAGAACGAGTCCTGCAAACTAAAATTGAAGTGGCCCAAAACCAATTGGGCAGAAAACACAGCCGGCAGCAGCGAGTGCTTTCTCTTGGGCTCTTGGAGCAGTAAATTTGGCGTAAAATAGGCTATTGATTTTCGAGCTCAACTGGGCTTAGTATGCGACTGAATTTTAACTAAACTTAGCCAAACCGTTAACAGATTTGGCTCTTTGTTGTGGTCCGTGTATTTAAGTTCCCTGGTGCATATGCAAATCAAGCAGAGACTGAATTTAATTCGTTGGCATTTAAATGCCCGAAAGCCTCTGGAGACTCTTTCACTTCGAATCTGTCTTTCACTCAAGTGAAAATAAATGACACTCATTTACACTTGTCGCCTTCGGGCTGGCCCCGAAAAGTAAAAAAAAAGAGCGAGGTGTATATAAACGTTAAGTAAACAAAATCCGCACAAAAGGGAAACTAAATCAAAACGAGAAGCAAATCCTCGGGAAAGTGGCGTCCAAAATAGAGTCTCCTCTTCAAGTGGTCGGCCCTGGAAAGTTGGGAGAGCAAAAAAAATGCAAAACGTTGAAAGACCACACTTTGGACTGTCCACTTGTATTAAAGGAAAAACGCTGCAGGCATTTTAAGTGTTGTTAATGCCGATGCGGCGGCGGCAGGAAAGTTTTTCCTCTGCGCAAATGAAACAAGTTTTCCTCTAGTTTTCCTTTCCTCATTTTTTCGGCAGCATCCGCTCTCACGTTCCTCGCTCGCCGCCCATTTTTATGCATTTATAAAAAACTAAGGGACTGCAAACTGAAAGCAAACCAGGGAAAGTTGCGCCACTTTTTGTTAACGCGTGGCTGCCTACGTGTGTGTCATTCAGCCCAAGTCCCAGGTCCCTTCCGTGCCCATCTCATTTGGGGTCAGTATCCATTAAAGTGCTCACCACGCTTGGTGGTCAGCAGTCGGTCCGGTTCGTCCATGTAAATGGCATTTGAGATTGTATACAGCTAGCAACTAGAAGCGGATTAAGCAATTCCTTTCATCAAAGTCTCTAAGCCAAGTTTGTCCTCAAAAATGTTGGTCGCAAAATTAGATCATGCTAAATTGTTACAAATAGTTAAGCTTGGGAAAAATGTACCTGTGGCAAAATTCCCGACAAGGACCAGGGTTCAAGAATGTAAATATTAAGACAAGTTTTAATTGAACCGCTCTAGTGTTTGATATGCAAAACAGAATCATTTTAAAATCATTTTCCACTCACTCTATAGTTAGAAAAGTCTTCTTTAACATTCAATTTTTTATTATAAAATCACGGCTAATATCATTTTTTCGGACCCTTAAGACACTACGTTGGCCCTTGAATAATGAATTAATTGAGGTGCCTTTGCCATTTGCATTCAATTAGCAATTTTGTTATTGTTGCCGAACTTTCCCATCGAGCGGTTGCGATTATTATACATTTTGCCATGCAAATTAATTCGCAACCATTTTCGACTGCTTCTTTTTGATGGAATATTTATGAGCTACGCAGATGATTTTTTATCACAAAGAGGACACCGATTAATTCATAATTATGTCAAAGGCAGCTGAAGCAAGATGCTGGCATTATGAAAATGGAATGAAATTAATTCGTGATATGGAAAGGCGGAATAATGCTGCTCCGAACAAATTGTGCGCATCTGTTTCGCATTATAAATATGTCATATCCTGTTTCCTGCAGGCACACACCGAGCGGCTTATCAGACCCACTTGCAATTGCAGCTCCTCCAGTGGAAGAGCCTCAAAGGAAGCGCATCTCCATCGCCCCACGTTGTCTCGCAAAGGGGAACTCAGGGAGCTCTTGGATCCCGGCAAAAGTGGCAATTCAACCGAAGGTTTCCTCATTTGCTAAAGGAAAACGAGAAACAGCAGCAGGATGTAGCCATGGACAGGGACTGGGACAGGGACAGGGACGGTGCTGCCTTCATCTCCCTGTGTAAATCGGCGTAAAATGGTATAAATTTCTCTGCTTATTTGCGATGCAACTCAATATACTCTTATGTGTATTTGATGTGTATTAACTATGGTAATGGGCTATAGTCATTGGGGATATATTCAAGGGGATAACCAGAGAAACAATAAAGTAGACTGAACAATGCGCTGGGAAAACCTTCAAGAGCACACAATTTACTTAGTTAGCATTGTATGGAGAGGGAAAGAAAAGGAAAGAAAATCGAAAAGGGGAAAATAAATTTGAGTAGAAAACAAGGATTGCAACAATGCATAATAAGGGGAGTGAACCAAAGTACTTAAATATAAATACAGTACAGCGAAAAAGATTGGCAACAAAAGGGATTATTATAAAATAAAGGCGTTTAGAGTATTATTTAAATATATTATATCTTAAATTCACTTTGTTGACAACATATTTGAGCTAGAATAATATTCTTGTGAAAAGGAAAGCACTACGATCTTTCTTCCATATATTTAAATAGTAAATACTTATTTCCTTATAATTACTTTTATAATAATATTAATAATATTACCTTAAAATTAGTCCTTTAACATTTTATAAATATTTAAAATACTCTTATTCGTTACATAGGAATTTGGTAAGTGAATAATAACTAATATAATAATTATTTTTAAAAGCAAACAACAATATTATCAAGTTAAGGTAAAGAGGTCCGATATTCTATTAGTTATTATTTGGGTAATTAAAAATATTATTACAGTGGATAAACTCTTCGACTTGCCGCTGATTTATATATTTTTATTGTTTTGCCTTTACTTCTGCCCTGTTTGTTGTCTTTTGTGCCTTTTTTACACTTCGGGACTATTGTCGGCTTAATTGTTGTTGCCATTGTTGTTGTGCGTTTGCCCGTTCCTGCTGCTGCCACTGCTGTTGTTGTTCTTATTGTTTCGGGCTGTGTGCCTCTGGTTGTTGTTCTTGTTGGAGGTGTAGCTGTGTGTGCGGGTGTGCGGGTGTGCAGTAGCTGCCAGTCCGATTGTTGACGTGGCTGGGGAAAGCGCACACTTAAGTGCACTTGAGCGTTTTTAATTAAAACGCAATTTTTCAACAAGCAAAAGTCGGGCTGGCGAACAACGGGGCAGACAAGTAGGTACCCAGATCCGCATGATTTTTGTTTCCTAAAATATTTTCACATATTTCTACCCATATGTTTGGAAAAATAAATGCTTGGGGAGCATAGTACATACTTTAAATCACAAAAAGAGCTAAGAGTAATCGCAGGGAGAAATCTCCGCATATATTCTGTTATGCATCTAGATTGGGGCTACACACATCAATCATGCTGCAAGGAGTACATGTAAAACCAACACACAAAATGTCTTTCAATCAGAAGTGCTTCCAGCAATAGCGAGGGTCCTTTAGTGCAGATTTGTTTTTCGTGGCTGCAGGAAAGTATTTGTTGCTTGGAAACATAATCAACGTCATCATCGTCAGTCAACCCGGCCAACTTTGTCGTTCTCCTTGTTATTATGCAGTCTCCCGTGATGCACGGAGATTAAATGGGAAGAAATAATTTGTAATCCGCTCCTTTCATTTTTCACATTTCTGGATTTTGATACAAACAATAAACGAACTGGGAATGCACAGGAAAATAAAATAATAAGAGAGTTCAAACAATATTAAAGTCATATTTTGATAATAATAAAACTAAAACAAAAGTCACAACCATTTAAATAATTTGTATGGGACTATACATTTTTGTATTACTTTTAAAGTCCGTATAATAAACTCTCTTAAAGAAAGGACCTACTTATATTTCCAGTGATCAATTTCTCCTGATGTTGCTGTTGCGCCAGATGATGTGGATGCGCTGGGAGGATGAGCGTGATGAAGATTGAGCTGATGATGACGATGATGACAACAAGTGCACAACCCTTTGGCCCCCGGCAGTGACTCCACTTGGCTGGCGTCTAGCAATGGCTTGACTTTGGCATGAGCCGCTGGCCCGGAGGCAACTACTGACAGGGACAGGGGCACATCCATATACGTGCCTTCGGATGGGGCATGCCACATTTACGCGCTGCACTTGCCACGCGCGTTCAAAAATAAACATGAAATTTTGCGTGGCACCACGAACGAAGTCTGCCTCCCGCGAGGGTTGGCAAAACAATTCCGCAAGTGCAGCAATTTAGGCGGAGAAGCTGGGAAATGGGGAGTCCGGAGACGAGCTGCTGTAGCCCGAAGGGTCGCAAAATGGTGCACATTGAAATTCCATCGACCCACTACACCCGGAGAAATGTCTCCAAGAGAAGTGTTCCAGTCTCCTGTTACTGGACTTCCACCAGACATTAGGTCTAAGTGTTACACAGATCTTAAATGTTTAGGAAATATTTAAAGTTTTTACCCAAATTATAACAAGAAACTCAAAAAATAATTCCCTATCCAAGTAACTATAAATGTTTGTAGTCATATCATAAGTTCTTTAACATTTTTGGCACTGCATAGTTTAGTTCAGTAAGCAATTATAGTTAGTTTTAAGTTAATTATATTTTAAATGACTGTGAAGTAGGGAAATATGTGGTGAAATTGCATTGCTGGAAATCAATTAATACAGTATCCGTTTACTAATCTAAATTCATTGCAAGTGCAATTATGAAACTATTCAATGCGTATACCAGGAGCAAAGCCTCCATCACATGCCAGCAGTAATTAATATCTAATCGCCCAAATTTGTATCTCAAGCACACACAGCCGTTGAGGTGCAACGCCACCGCAAGACTCGGCCTGCACGGAACCGACGACAAATTAACAATAACTAATTGGAAGCTAATGGCCTATTCAAGCATTCAGTCCTGGCCATATTGGCAGCAGCCCTGTCGTGTCAGGAGACACTCTGGCCGAGCGCCCAGGACACGGGCTCGCTCAGCCGGAAAGCCCAAGAAGCCCAAAACCATGAAATCCCCTCATATTTCACCATAATTAGCACATAGCCGAAGGCACAATATGCAAACATGGCTCACATTGTGTAGACGTGGCTCGCACTGGACAGAGGCCGTGCGAAGGATGTGGTCATCGAGGTTAAATGGGAAGGGAGGGAGCAGGTTAAATAGCAAGAGAGGTTAAATAGGGTATACCCATAGGGAAAATGCTATAAAAATGTATTCATTAATTTAAACTTTTTCGAAAGCGAGTTTATAAATACACATAAGAAATAATTACACCCACTGACTTGCCTACGAAGAAATCCCATTTAATGCTAAAAATTGACTCCGTTTCTGCCCTGATAACTCCGAAAGCGACTTGGCTTGGAGCTCATAAAAAGGACTGCTCCTAGGCTCTTCTCAGAACTCTGCCCCCTCCAGTCGGCCCCATATTGACACATGCGTGTACGTGGGCTCTGTTAGATATACATAAGAGATATGGCCAACAGCTTGGCAGATAGGCATGTGCCCGCCTGCAAATTTGCGAACTCATTAGAGAACTCCGGGCGGCAGGGAGGCCGCTGCTGCCAAAAGGAGGCAATTAGAAAATGATTTAGCGCAATTTTCGGTGTGATTAAAAACGGCGTCATCTGACAATTTAGGAAGCCGTTCGTACGTGTGCAATTCCGACCGAAGGCAGAAATTGCGAATAAAAGTTGGCGTCACAATCTGGTGAGATGCTACTGAGGCCATGCTGTTCCTAATTAAAACGAATAAGTCTGCCGTTGTTGCCTACTTTTGTGCGCCTCCAACTGAATGGCCGCGTCTTTGTCTGGGGATTCCATTAAGCATCTTCATCTCGGCTCACAGCCACTCGCTACTCGGCGCTATTACCATCTCCTTCTGGAAGATAACTCAAGTGACTGGGCCGAGTGCCTGGATAGTTTGCATGCCTCAAGTTACCAGCTCAGCCTTTTCCCTGTACCACGTTAACGCTAACGTTCCTGGGTGCGTGATATAGCCGTCATTCTGAGCGTTCTGAGCGTTCTGAGCGCTTCACTGGCGGTGGTAAGTGGGGGGCCGACAGCCGTCGCATCTGTCTGCATCAGTCAGCTAATGGCCGCTTTGCGGCTCAAGTGGCAGACGCACCATGGCGCCCGGGGAAGTCATCAAGTATTTAAGCCAAGCTGCAAGTTTGTGCAAACGCAACTCAAGGCCCCTGCAGCCCGGCACTCACTTTGTCAGTGGCTTAAAGACCCCTCCGCTTCAAAATGTAAAATCGTTTTGGTTGACTGGCTCACCGAATTTGGCCAGGACAAACAGAACAGGGATTTTTGGCCCAGTAGTTGCACGTTTCCGTATGGCATAAATAAATAAGAGAGGTAATCAGAAGTAGTAGTGAGTGCAGTCGCTGGACATCTTTTGTATAAATTTTTTTGTGATTTTTAAGCCTCATACAATTTTGAAAAATCGACCAAACATTTTGTATTCAATATTTTATTATTAAAAAATTAAGATTTTAACAGCGATTCGGAATATATATGGCATTTGGCTGTCTTTCCATTTGTGGCCAAATTATGCTCTCCAGAAGACCTCAAGTATGCGGATATTTGGGTCCTTAAATTGGCATTTTTATATCATAATTTTTGGAAAAATCAAACTTAAGAATAACCATTACTTGGCCAAAACAGCCTTAAAAACAGCGATTCGGAATATATATGGCATTTGGCTGTCGTTCCATTTGTGGCCAAATTATGCTCTCCAGAAGACCTCAAGTATGCGGATATTTGGCTACTTAAATTGGCATAATTTTTGGAAAAATCAAACTTAAGAATAACCATAACTTGGCCAAAACAGCCTTGAAAACAGCGATTCGGAATATATATGGGTTTTGGCTGTCATTCCATTTTTGCCCATGATATGCTCTCCAGAAGACATCATATGTACGAATTTTTGGGTCCTTAAATCGGTAGTTTTTTACCCTAATTTATTGGACAAATCAGAGTTAAGAAAAAAATCATTGCTTAGTTAAATAAGGTTTTAGTGGCGAATCGAATGATATATGGCATTTGGCTGTCGTTCCATTTTTGGCCAAATTATGCTCTCCAGAAGACCTCAAGTATGCGGATATTTGGGTCCTTAAATTGGCATTTTTATATCATA
>VNKC01001296.1:0-33937 GCA_008042775.1 Drosophila pectinifera | reverse complement strand
CCACGTACCTTATAGAAACACTAGGTCCTATTTACCTTTAGTTTTGCATCATTGTAGAACTTCTTACGAAATGCATGAACCCTTTAGAGTATTATGTGCAAATTATAATGATTTATACCACATAACATCATATGTATATAGCCTTCCTAAACTAAAAACATTAATCCTAACCCACTTAGTACACATGCAAGCAATGGAGCAGTGCGCTATTAGACTATTTGGTGTAGCATAGTTCCTTTATTTATACTTCTTTTTTTTCGCGCCTAAATGAACACCTAACCCTAACAAGCACGTGCTTGGTATCGAAGGGTCATTTGAGTGTACTGACCGCAGTGCATCAACGTCCAAGATATTCCAAACTGTTATGTAGAACAACTAATGTCCTAAAGATTTTTTTTTGTGTAAATGAATGTGAGGTTCTATAGTGTCTCAAAACAATATCAAATGCGATCTGACTTGATATCATAGACCCGAATTTTATAACATTTACTTTAACAAAAATGATATCCCACATAATTTATATAATAAGTATCGTTTTAAAAATGTCTCATATCTCTGACAAATAGAAAAAAGCTATAATTACTCACAAATACACGATTCAGTGTTATGATCTTTGCTGTTTGCCATTTATGTCAACGAGCTTCCTAATGCAGATGCATGTGTAGATGTCTGTATATCTCGCTTTGTGTAAAGTATATAAACATGTTTCTGTAGTCAATTGCTGCTTTAAATTATTGGTCTAGGTTAAATGGTCTCCAGCTAGTAAGATTAACTGCATTATTATTCAGAATACTTAATGCTAGCGTATTAGCAAGACTTAAGATTACAAATAAAATCAGTGAGTATGTAGACAAAATAAGCAATGTAGGCATTAAGTTTAATAAAAGTGTAAGATAATATGACCATATCACGCTCTTAGAGCTCTTAAGTTGTTACTTCCAGAGCAATGCCGTCCTTTTCTGGACCTTGATGCACTACACACAAGTGACTTATCCGATACCAAGCACGTGCTTGGTAGAGTTAGGTGTTAAATAGAAGCGAGAGAACGAAATATTAATAAAGAATGCGAGGAAGTTATGCTACTTCAAATAGACTACTAGCTTACTTACTTGTATGGGTACTAAATGGGTTAAGATCAATGTCTATATATACTTGATGTTGTTTTGTACAAATTGTTATAATTTGCACATAATACTCTAAAGGGCTTATGCATTTCATGAGAAGTTTTACAGTGGTGCAGTGTTTCTAGGGTTTCTACGCGGTACATAGCAATTAAGCTGACCTAATAAGTCTGTGCTGTTTACATCACATTCGACCACCGTTTAATAAATTCAAACACATCGCTGAATTATTCACCATGCAATGAACTTAAGTTTAGGATCTAAGTGAACACCCAAATAGTCAACTATAGTGATTCTTTAAAAAGAGTAACAGCTCAGCGTATAGTTCGCAGGCTTCAGAGTAACACGTATGAATATCATTAGCTTGCACTTAGAGCTCATTAAGTCATGACCCAAAAAGTCCAAGACCCATTAAAGTCATGATTCCTAATAAGAAGGGAATAGTTAATGAAGTCAAATGCTCTACTGAAATTAGTATAAATCACATCTGTCTGCAAATTTTAAGGGAAGCCCTCATAATAATGAAGTGAGTTTTTGAAGCTTAGCTGTTGTTGATTTTCGTCTAGTATACCCATGTTGGCATGGAGAAATGACCTATTTATAAATGAGCCGTAGCAATAAATACTAATGAAAAGTAATTATGTTTCCGAAGAGTCTTGGGATGGCTGACAACTTGGAGATTCCCCTGTCGCTGTTAGCATACCTCTTGCTACTTTTTTTTGGAGAGGAAGAGCGAATGATTCCTTCCAAATAAGGGAGAATAGGGAGGTTTCTAAGGATAAGGATAATAAGAATTTTAAGAGGGGATTGTACAACGCCTTGACACAATACCCAAGCACAAAGTCTAGTATACCATTTGGACCTGGCGAATAAGCCGACTTGATACGTTGAAGATCCAAGAGAAGCGAGCTTTCATTTAAACTAGGACTGAAGACTAGGTTCAATTTGGTCATGGGGTATGATTAAGTCTGTTTTGAATCGGATGACGAAGAAAAAGTTTTTTTGAAAAAACTGAGCAAAAAGATTGGCGATTGACTGTTATTTGCAGTCCTATTTTCAGATGAGAGCGAGGAAGGATGCGTAATGTCTTATGCTTTATAATTTTAAACTATTTTGTGTCCTGCGAGAACTGAACACTGCACCGAGTCAAATTGTTTATATAATACTGCGCGTTAAGCTCGAGCAATTAAAAGGAGAGAAAAGACAGCTTGAGATCCCTTACGTTTAAATTTTGAATATAGGTTGTACTTTATGTTATTGAAGCAATTCAACTCTTTACTATACCAGGGAGGCTTATTTGAGATTGATATACTATCGTATAACGGAATACATTCGGTAAAAAAGCAATTCATGGCCTTGTAAAACATGTCTATGACATCAACCATTTGAGTACACATGTATGCATCGGACCAATTAAGTTGACCAATCAGACTTCATTTACTCATTTTTTTCGTGCCACTATTCTTAATAATAATAATGATTTATAACTGTAGCGTGTAACGACTATAATTGAGTTTTGGGCCCTTGGAATCTGCAGTTGCGCGCTATAGGATCCGACACTCGCTCGTCTGCTTTGGGGGTGGTGGTCTTGCGCGTGCAGATTCGATCACTAACTACACATTAATATAGTTAAGACTAGAATTCAGCGTGCTAGCGACAAAGATACATATTTTAACGAAACCCGAAGAAAAAAAAAATGTATCCAGGAAGGATGTTCAGGAAATAGAAAACTGTGAGAAATAGAGAAATCGAAGCCATTGTAGAAAATTTTAATATTTAATTTTTTTCAGATTTTTTTTTATTTTAATATAGGCAATTACATCTTCAGGTGCTTAAACTGGGGAGAGCAGCGAATCATTCATTGGTAGCTATATGGGTTTTAGGTAATACAGACTGATGGTCTTTATTATAAATTTCGGACGGTAGTCTGAACCAGCAGAAATAATATATATAACTGGTGGCACGGCCTCTTCGTATTTAGAATCATTGGGGTTAAAAATAATAGGGCCAGGGCAGTGCCGAGGGTGTCTGCAGTTGAGAACTCGTCACGATTTGTAGTGATCTGCCCAAATGCGGTGTGGACTCATTTAATAGCTTAAGGCCATTAAACTGTGAGTCCAGAGCCGAGAGCATAATGTTATTTTTACGAAAACTAATCAATAGCTCTTTTAAAAACCACTTTTGGTTTGCCGCATAGAAATTATGTCTTCTATTCCCTTTCAACATCGTGACAAGTCGCGGAGCAGTAGCGCATACCATTGTTTTGTGGAAATGGTATTGGCCGTCCGGCCCCTACAATTCCGTCCGAGGGAAGATCGAGAGAGTAGTAACGTGGAGGGAGAGAGGGAGAGCTAGAGCGAGGCTATACCGTCGAGCTGCAAAAGCGGCGTACTGGATGAAGCACACAGAGGAATGCAGAAAAGCAATCACAATTGTTAATACACAAAATAAGTTGCATGCATACGTGAAGCGAACTGATATTTTAATAAACACAATATGGAAGATTTAGATAGTCCTGGTAGTTTTAAATAAAGATTTAACACTGAATTTAACGCAAGACAAAACACGACCGCTCACTATGAAACAGAAAGACGAATTAGAAATCTAATTCAAATTGCAAAGGCCATAGTTACCCATATTTTATTTAATGGTGTTGAAATATTTGACGCACATAATAAGAAAAAGCTAAATGTTCTGTTTAATAGTGTCGCTAGATATGTATATGTTTAACATAGTAAGAGTATTTTTTTCCTACAACACTTTTAAAATCATCCTGTCCGATTGGATTAAATTCAGGACATTATCTCTTCACCTTAAAGTTTTAAATAGATCAGATAACTATTGTTGATGAACTCAATTTTTCTGTATTGCGAAGAACAAATAAAATAATATATATTTGATATAGACTAAGTTTCCGCAAAACAAATCTTTATCTCTGCTGTAAGTTTTGGAATGAACTACCACATCACCTTAAAACTTCAAATCTGTGATACCGACTCACTTTTAAAATAAAAAAAATAATAATACAAAAATTTATAAAAATAAAGAGAGTAGTTATATAAATAAAATAAGAAAAATGTACAAGTTTAATTAAATCGATTACAAAAATATTAGCTTAGGTAAAATTTGTAAGTTAAAAGCAGAGCGTTACACAAAAGGATTGGAACATGCAAGTCGACGGAGAGCGGATACAATAAGACATCACAGATTTGACCTTTTCCATTCTCTAATCTTTTCCTTTCGGTTATCTACTATTTCGTATTTAGTTTTATTGGCTTATATTTTTCATTATCTCTCTCTCGTGCTCTCTCTTCCACTTTCCCTTGAATTTGCGCTCCTAGACAATTTCACATTTGGCCACTTTAAGTACAGTTAAGCGACATCACAACAGACGCAAAAAAAAAAACGGGACATCTTTGAGATAGTGCTTCCTTTACGTTTTTGGTCGTTATTTTTGCAAGAGAAGTCGATTAATCAACATGGTTGAAACATTTTTTCTAGCTCTGGTAAAAAGAAGTTATAAATTTTTTTTCTGCCATTTATAGCGACCAGTGCATTAACTATAAGAACAATCTAAATCTAAGTCTATCATGTAATAGGATAATTTCATAGCCACGAAATTTTGCTAGTAGCAACAACAGTAAATCCAGAGTAACAATCTATCGCTCGTGGATATTAGAACCAGTTCACTTCATTTTCCTTTTTTTTTTTTTGGATTGAGTATTCTTTTTGACTCAATTTACGCTCAATGTGAACTGGATCCAGATAAATCACAGCCATTGTCTGTTTGATATGAGCAGGACATGAATTTCACAATATTGACTTACTAAATTATTGTCTTTTCGGCATCTCGTAGGTCCAGTGAAGAGTTGGGTTGGCTTTTTCTGACTCAGAAAGGCGATTATCCTTTGGGAGAAACGCTGGCTTGAGGCGGTCAACTGATACTGTTTATGAGAAGTGTGAAAACGAAGTTCCAGCGGTTGCTTAACGGCATCAGTAAGTAAGAATGCATGAGTACAATAATATATATACTCATATATACTCAATACTACCAACACATTTTTGGTTGGGCTGGTGCAAAGTCCCATTGAGTAAAGAACGTGTTCGCTTCCAGTCCACCTCTTCTCTGCGGTAATATTTGAAAGAGCCATCGCTCCTGGCCAGCGCTAAAATAGATCAATCATGCTCAGATAGTATCGAAAATTCTGTTGCAATGACATTACAACAATATCCAGATGGATGGTCGAATCTACCGATTGGAACAACGATTTTTTCTGGCAATAGATGGTTGTCTTTGTAGATCTTTGAGCATTGACAAGGGAGATAGTTTCAGCATCATTCGAGGACATCTTTGGACAGTTGGCCACTGGGATGAGATAAGCTGTGAATGAATGTTACGAACGTTTCTTGTGGATACATAGCAGTAGAGCGATATGTTGTCATAAATTTGAAAAATCCGTGCTAGATCAGGATGCAATGTTAGTTCTGCTTCAATTTCCGACAAGCTGATTACTGTTAATTAGCAGCTTAATGAGTACAATCTTGAAATTGCACCTGCGGCTGTATTCTCAGATCCTTTTACCATTATAGAGAATTGTAAAATGTAGATCAAATGTCATTTTTGCCGGGGAGATGCGTATATACAAGCTATTTGAGATCAGTTTTAATGTAGTGGAGCAGCAAGACGCTAAATAAACCAGGCTGAATTCGGCTCGTCGGCTAAGGTAGTGGTGCTCTTGCTCGAACTCGGGATGCTTATCAATAAAGCCAAATAAATATTTTGCGTACAATGATAATCTAATTCTGGGAATAGAGAAACACACATGTCGTAAAGTGTAAAATTAAATGAATTCCTCTTGACTGATTCGCCCGTTTTACCTCCTTAGATGTTCTGGAGGTTGTGATTTTCGCCCACTCTACCTATGGTAGCTACTATCCTCATCGCTAAATAGCCTGAGCTACCCCTTTTGATAAGTGATACCCTACATCGCAAGCTGCGACCAACATAAAATTTGTTTACTCCATTATAAAAAGTTAATTATTAGCTAAAAACATATAAGTTTCCTGAAATGAAATATTAAAAAATTGACGCATAAAATGAAATAAATTAATATATATATAAATGAATTAATGGAGAAAAAGTAATTTGATTTAAGTGTTTTATACTGAACCTAATTTTTAATTCTACAAAATGAATGCTGAGCAAATGAAGCTCAGAGACTAATTTATTTAAAATTTCTAGAAAAACTAGGCAAAAGGTGCTCCTTCCTTCGACTTGTATTAAGTGCATATTTTTATTTAGTTTTTTTTTTTGTAGTCTTCAGCTCATTCGCTTTATAGGTTAATTTGTATTTTTTTTTATTCTCCCGCAGACTCAAAATTTTTTTTGAACGTTTTTACAAGTTTGCTAGTGGCTAATGATATTGGGGAGAATTTTATATATAATAAATCACATAAACGCGAGGGAAACTAAAAGAGCATAAACTTTCATATAGAAGCTCCATACCATCATGTAATTTTTACCTCGCCTTTGTGCACTATTTGACTTATATCTCCGACCGACATTTACACAATTCCTTTTTGAATTTACACATAAAACTATTTCCTATGTATTGTAGAGGTTACAAGTATTATTAATCTCTCCGCCATTTTCGACGTTTTTTTTTCGGGTGATCATGGTTCACACTTGGGTCATAGTTGCATGGATATTTGTGGTAGTTGAGATATGAACAAATTAATTATAATTTCCCCGAAACAAATATTAATCGGTCGCTCGTAGCGGCGACGTCACTGTCCAATTTGAACATGAATAACTTATGTTTCTGCTCGGTCCAACCTATGCTGCCTGTCTCGAGCCTAAGAGTTCGGCGCCGTTTTGAGCGCGGTTCCTTATATGGTTTGAATCTTCTGATAGCCGCTATTACTATGTGTGCACGCCTCTCCCCTTTGAGGCCTTGGAACTGCAACAAGCTGCTGACCTTTTGTAATGTGGCTTAGCTCAAAAATACAAATTTCTTTCTCCTCCGAGTAACTATCTTTTTTTTAAGGTATTTAATTCCTGCTTTAATAATGCGACCCCGATGTTAAAAACTGGCGGTAACCTCATGTGAGAGCCGAGGAGAAATGGAGACATTAGGCATTAGCTACTGTTGCTCTCTCGCGCTACAAAAGTACATTTGTGGCAGCGCAAGTATCTGGCAACAGCACCTAAGTATTATCCCACAAGTATCAAGTCGTGTTAGTACCTTAAATGGAGAAACTTTAGTACTCCTCGGCTCAGTATCATTAATTATCTGCTGCACCCTGCCTACATTTTTATACTATACATTTTTATGCCTACATTTTAATATTACTACTTGACTTAGTTTCGACAGCATACAGACTACTATCTTGTGCATATGCTCTACCTGGCCATTTCCCCTGGGACCTCCGGTTGCAATCAGCAAGTGCTGAATCTTTTCCCTTTCATAATACTCTTTAAGCATGTGTGAAGTAAACGCGGCTCTTCGATCTGGAACGATCTTGTATGGGTTACCGAAATTAATCGCCTGACGCTCCCAACAAGTAAGTACTTCCTCAACCCCAGTGCCTCGAGTAGGATATAACCATACGTACTTTGAAAAAGCACCAACAATAACGTTGCGAAAGCATTACAGTCTGTGACTATTTTGAACTTCTTCCCTAGAACGTAAATGCGCCACTTTACCAAAGTCCCGATAACCGCCACACTTCGAGTTCATAGGAGTGATACTTCTCCTCGCACGGCTTGGTTTTCCGACTCATATAGAAAATTGGACGCCACAAACTATCTTCCTTATCCCGCTGAAGCAACACAGCTCCAAACCCAAATTTGGATGCATCGGTATGAATCTCCGTTTCGAGTGAAGGGTCTTACAGTTTCAGAACAGGTCCACTGATTAAAGCTGCTTTAAGTTTTCCAAACGCTTCTACCTGCTTTTCTTTAAACTCAAACTTTTCTTCTTTGCGTAATAAATCGGACAACGGCTTTGCAATTACAGCATAGTTTTCCACAAACGTTGGATTCCTTTCTTATCTCGAGGAATCGGAAAATCAGCAACCGCTCTAGTTTTCTCGTCACCTGGCTTGATAGTTCCCTTTTCCACTACATATCCCAGGAAATTCACTTTCTTCTTCAAAATCTGACACTTGCTTCAATTTATTCGCAAACCATTCTCTTCAAAACACGTTTTAACTTCAGCACACCTTCTTCCACACTCTTGCTAGAAATGATGACATCATCCATGTATACTACTGCATCCTCATTGTTTATCAAATCCCGCAATACTGCCGTGATATATCTGGTAAACACTGCTGGAGAATTCGTTATGCCAAAGAGTACAAACTTGAACTCGTACTGACCGCTCATCGTTACAAACGAAGTGTATTTCTGAGATTCTGGAGACACAAGAACATGAAAGAATCCATTTGTCAAATCCAGTGTGGTGAAAATCTCTCCACCTTGCAGTTTTTCAATGACACAATCCATGTGTGCAGTTGGAAAGTTATCCCTGACAATCTTTTCGTTCAGTTTCCGATAGTCACAGCACAAACGCTTTTTCCCATTCTTTTTATCCACTAATACAATTGACGAAGCAAACTCTGACATACTAGGCTTGATTATTCCTTCCCGAAGCCATTCCTGCACCTGATCATCGACTATTTTTTGATCGCAATGAGCTAAACGTCTTGGATGTTGATATACGGGAAACTCATCTGTCAATAAAATCTTCATCTCCACTGGCGAACTAAGGTTTCTTTTCGGTTTATAGTTCTCCACCATAAACTCCACTTGTATAGCCACACCCTCACTTAAATGATCCAATTCCAGCCCAAAACCTGATTTGCAATCTTCTGTGCTCAACATACACAGGCTCTCAAACTCATTCATCAGCTGCATACACGAACTTGGACCTATCTGTACATCATCTGCTTTTGATTCCGAACCGATCTGAACACCTTGCCTTTTTGAAAATACAGTTCCTTTCTTTGTGACCATCATGTCGACGTTTTCCAATATTGTTGTGCCTAAGATGAAATCAAACTTCAAGTCCTCGTCTGGAATCACGTGAAATTCGATCGACATTTCAATTCGACCAATATTGACCGCTGCTTTAAAAATGCCAAACGTCAGCACCTGACTTTCTCCAATCCCTGTCAACACTCTTTGCCGTCCTATTAGACTTCCAACTCCTAAGCCTAGCNTACGCATCAAAGAAAGCTCTGCTCCTGTATCAATCAGTCCTTTGAATGCGACACCTGAGCAAAAAACTGTGCTCAGCTCAAGACCACAAGACCTCCGCTTTGACTTGAGTCCCAGCCCTACATTGCGCTGCTCTATGTCCTGGTCGATTACATTTGAAACATTTCTCTCTCACATGACAATCCCTCTTTATATGTGATGGATCTCCACACCTGAAACATTTCCGAACCGAATCTACTGACTTTTCCTTGGTTACCTCATTCATAGCCTTACTGCCCTGGAAAGTATACTTATTTAGTGGCTTAGATGAACCTCGTGATTTTTGATATGCGTCGATCTGCAACTTCAACTCCTTCAGATCTCTAGCCTGATAAAGCATGGCTTTATTTGATCTTGCATCTGGGATACCTTCTACGAAATACTCGATGAGACTTCCTTCCTCCAAACGAATTGGTTTAGCTATCTCCATCAAAGCATATAGAAATTCCTGCAAAGATTCGCCCTTCTGTTGATGACGCTTGCCTAGTCTGCGATGTATCTCTGCTGTAGATACCTGAACTCCATACTCCTGAATCAAGACCGACTTCAAACTTTTCCAAGCCCTTATGTCTCTTTGGCAGCGAACAAACATTTTTGCAGCTCCGCACAGTAACTGTTTTGCATAGGCAAACAACTGTAACTGGTTGCAGTCTACAGTAGCTGCACAATCTTCCAACTCTTCTAACCCAACAAAAAACTGAGAGAAAACTGAGAAACACTACCTTCGACATCTTTCAAAGTGAACCACGACCTAGATTGTCCCTGCAATACCAGGCGCTGATGCCCAGCTCTGTTATTCTGGGTTGATGATGTTGACCTAAAGTCTGCTGACTCATCCTCAGCCTCTGACTCACTCTCGTCGATCAAACCGTGATGCGAATTCGCAATTCCGTAGCAATTCTTCCACTCGCAATGCCAAAATCTCGTCTCTCTCCATTTTACAAATGTAACCTGCTGTAAATTATAGTTATACTATATCAGTAATTTTCTTATCTTATATAACTTTGATCAAAATGCATATACAATAATAGTCCTACTCTTGAAATCCATACAAACTGTTATATCCAAAACCTGTGGCAACGCTTCCTCGAGATGCTTCTCTCTCTGTCTCGCTTCTTCTCTTGTCGACCGCTCTCTCTCTCTCGTGTCGACCGCTCTCTCTCTCGTTCCTTGGCGTGTCTCAAAACTCAATTAGAACCACCTCGTCGTTTTCGTCTGTTTCCAAAACCTCGTGTCAACTCTAGCCAAGAAGATTTTTCTTGCACGATTTCTCCTTCCTGCAAATTCACAGTCTGCTCACAACTACGCCTCCAATTGGAATAATTTGATCGGCTTCGTCTGCTTCCCAAACCTCGTGTTCCAGTCCTGGACAACACGATTTTGCCCGACCGCACCGATAACGCCACCAGTATCCAATATCTTGATTGTGCTTCTCCGCCTGCTGTAGCTTGCTCCGTTGCTTTTTAACTTCTTTAACTTCTGCTTTTCTCTAGCCTCATCCGCTGCTTCTTTAACTTTTTCTTTTCTCCAGCCTCATCCGCTGCTTCTTTTACTTCTTCATTTCTCCAGCCTCATCCGCAGCTTCTTTTACTTCTTGGTCACCAATAATGCTCGTTTTTGATTCCGCGTCGCCACTCGCTGTTTCTGTTTCCTCTCTCGTTCTATGCATGTGTCTGTGTTAGTGACTCTTCTGTTACTTGGACCTTCGCGCTTTATTCTGATGAAATTATTGCCGCCATCGCTGTACTGCTATCTCTGTCACTCCTCCGTATGATTCGCCTTTGTCTTTTTAAAAACTCTTCACTAGCCTTTAATTCGCGAATGTTCTTATTTTACCTGGAGCCCTAGATAATTATTAATCATATTTCTCTTGTGTGAAATATGCGACTTAAGTTCTGCATTGTCGAATGGTGTGGAATATCTCGGTTGAGCCCCAAAAATGCAGTGTCCTCTTCTCATTAAAGTTGTAACCCCGGCTTTAATTATATTTGGATATTTCTTATTCACATTCGACGGTAGTTACTTCAAATTAACAAAAACTAAGTTAGTATGGTGTCCGATCCACGAGATTCCGGCAGCGACTTCCAGCGAGAGAGTGACCTTGTTCTCATGCTGCAATCGAATACCCGGCTCAGTATATTTTAAGAGGGAAAGACAGAATTTGAGACCCCTTCTGGTGCCTCTGGCCACTCTACTACTACTTCCAGATCCCACACATATATATCAAATTTGAATTCTAAATCTTTAATATTTTGTTACGTGAATATTTACCATATACAAAGGAGATTCATATAACCCTTATGTCAGATATTGTATTTGTTCTTTTAAATTATGATTCCATAATTTTTAAAATGAAACTAGTTAAAATTAATTGCATAGAAAAGGTTATGAATGAAATAAGCGTATAAAAACGGCGTTCGCGGAAAAACAATATCTTTCAATTATTTTAAATGCATTACTGAATGCATCTTCTCGAAGCTTATTCTTGAAAATGATTAATTGATGATTTATTAATTTCTGCTATGGATATGTGTATTATCACAAAGGATCTTTATCGGTTCCCAATGGAAGAAAACGATAATCAGAGACTTAGTCTTGGGGTATAGCAGTGAACATTTTCATTTATATTTGTTATCAAAAATGGGCCTGGGTGATAATCGTAATTTGTCCCAGTTACTAAAAATGAGTCGGCCAAGTTAAAACCTTCAATAGACTTCGAGAGTTTGCCCCACAATGACTCATCTCTGTCAATCATTAGAAAATTAAAATACTAACTAGCTAAATTAAAACTAATTATGCGTTAGAAAATCTGAAATTTAAATACCGGACAGTAATTACAAAAATGTGTTTTCCAAATTTTAAAATATATATGATAATAAATGTTTATATTTTCGCAATTATTTGGCATCTTCCATACCCTTCGCATTAGGTTAAAGTTCTCTTATGGGTGAAATACTGGCTCTTTATGTATTATTACGGTCACTTCGGATTGTGTCCAAAGTAGATCATACTACAATTTCTCGATTTGAAAAACAACTCGATTGTGATGAGTTACCGCCATGGTACAATTGTGCGATTCAGTTGAATCAAAATGACCATATTGCTCAGCAACGAATCATATTATAGGCAGTGTCAAGTTTTCATTGTTCTTCCTGGGACTCAACTTTATGATTTCATCAAGCACAATATTATGTGCATTAATTGTCAATCACGAGTTATATTCCATCAAGAGTTTATGAAACATTAACTCTACTCAAGAGTGTCCTGAGACTAAATAGTCGCACCACAAAGTTTAGAGTTGTGTTCGACGCATTGAGTATGACGTCAACCTCGCTCACATTAAGTGAGACTTTAATGGTACACATTCGGTTTCACGAATATGCCTTGGCGGCTGACATCACGAAGATGTGTATGCAAGTAAAAATTTCCGCACATAGTAGAAAATTTCAACTTATCGTGTGGAAGGAAAAATCGTCACTTACGAGACAGCCTCAGCTCCGTATTTGGTCATTCGTTGCCTTTTTGAGCTATCAAAGACCTATGCTATGTCATATCCTACTGGACATGAGGAGGTTTCAAGCGAATTCTACTTTGATAATATGCAGTAGCAAATAGTTTTGTAAAGTCGGAAGTAATACGTCACATCTCGTCTATTTGATCCTTTGGTTTGATTACGTACTTTAATCACGGGAGGAAAAATCTGGCTGTGGGAGCTGTTGATACTGAAATTGGATTATTACGAGTCTGTTCCAGTAGCAGAATTTGCTAGAGTTAGACAAGATAACCATTCCTTGATATATCTGTCTGCCTGTCTATGAAAATTTTTCAAATCACGGATTCGCTGATGCATCAGTAAAGCCTATAGTTTTTGCATTTATGTCCGTATCACTATTAGAAAATAGTTTATTCAGATCACTAACCGCAAGGTCTTGAGTGTCCCCATCAAAACAAAATTAATTTCAATGCTTGAGTAGTGTACAGCGCATCTTCTAATCAAGCTGTGGTCACAAGTAGATCCCTTGCTTAACAACTTAGACTTGTAAGTATTAGTTTCTAATTGGATTCGGAAATCCAAAAGCTCTCAGAGAATGTAGTATGCAGGCATGTGCCTACAGTTAAGAGCTCGGCTGGTCTGGTGTCATGTGAAACAGATGTAAAGGGTTTAAAGTATACTCTGTGGGAAAAATTAAAATATCGCTTAATGCGGCAATTCCGTATGATGCCAAATTTTCATTATTGCTGTCTTAAGAGTCACAATTTATTATATTGTTTCATCGCAACTTAACTCGGAAGCATTATTTATGCAGGTGCCAAGGTGATGATATCACTTCTGGGGCAGCGGCATATCAATGCTCGATAGGCATGTACGAAGTTATAAATCCGTGTTACTTGATCAAGTAAAGGGTAATTTGGAGACGGAGAGATCTTCCGAAGACGATTTACAGTGACAACTCTATTAACTTAGTAAGTGGGAATAAAGTCTTCGAGGAGCTGCACGTAGCGTTTCTCCGCACTCAGGATCACATCAGGGGCTTAGAGTGGAGTAGAGTGGTCTTCATACCGCCGTGGTCCCCACACTTCGGAGGACTATGGGAGCAGTCGAGGCCGCCAAGCATCGATTGCTGCGAGAGGTCGGCAACGCTAAGCTCACAGCTGACGAGTTGAGCACCCATCTGGTGGAGGTAGAGTCGCTGTTCAATGCTCGTTACATAGTGTCGCCTGGCAACCACCACAACGTCGGAGAGTCTCTTGCACTAGGACATCTTCTGATCGGCCGGCCTCTTTTTATGCTCCCGTCCGAACTTGAAAATCTTCTGCGAGGCCAGCATAGGAAACTTGAAGCGGTGGCAAATGCTGTCCGCTCTTAAGCAGCAGCTTTGGCAGAGCTGATCCAAGGACTTGAGCCTACAGCCTATAGTAGCGCAGCCAATGTAGTATCGAAGTCCCGGATCTGGAGATGGTTTTCGTTCAAGAGGACAACCTGCCGCCGCATGTGTAGCTTGCAGGGTGCGTGGTCGCAACAGTAGAGTGCATGGCCGGTAGAAGATAATAATAAGCGCTTCAGTCACAAACTGGCCGATAACTAGCGAGAAAATTGTGCTTCAAAACCGGTACTTTTAAATTATAATGAAGTTTGGCCTTTTGTTTTCGATTCAACTTTTTACTAGGAGCGATATTCTAGATTGGCGAAAAATAAAACAAAACACATTCGGTAAAATATGTATTTCAAGAATGGAAAAAAATATCAACGGTATTAAACATGTCAGTGCACATGTCTTAATCGGACCTATTAAATTTATATATAGAAAATTACTCCATTTTTCGAAAACGGCCCTGCGAAAGCAATACATGGAACAAGCCGTTAATAAAGTCATGTAATGGACTTCGAAGATTCATTTGTGGACTAATTAGTTCCAGGAATGTTAAAATCGCGTGGAACCGAAAGCCTATTTATAACCGACTAGATAGCGGAACAGTGGTTCATATAAAAGACGTTCCGAAAGAAAATTTCAAATGAGCTTCTTTAAGCACAGAATTTTCGATCTGTTCACTTTATCTGTTCAATCTTATGTTTTTAGGTATGTTAAGTATGTGATGCGTTGTGAGACGATTTTTGTAATAGTTTTATTGTTTTCAAAATCTGAAGAATGTCTACTGCTGGTACAGTGTGAGGAGAGTGTGGAAGAAGAATAAATTTCTTCCAGATGGTGTAGAATTTTGGTACCAGTTTAGTTTTATCATACTTTGCATACCAATGAGGCTAAAATTTGTCCTTCACTTATATATACATTAGGGTATATATATTAGGGAACAGAGAGACTTCATTAAATCATACCATCATCATCACTTATATACGTATAATTACCCGGGTCTTCCTTTGTATTTAGATTTCGACATTGACATAGAGTTTGATGACCAGTTTTTTTAAATATTAGATGTCATATATCTAGATAGTATTGTAAATTTATGGTAATCCATTGATTCTAGGAGGAAATGTTCTATTTGTGTGTAGTTAACTTATATTTTTCCTATTTGTGATGGTTTTTTTTTAAACATTTTTACGTTGAAAATAGGCAACTACATCCTCAGGGGCTAGTCGCGAATAACTGTTTTAATGGAGGTCCCTTGTTACTTTGAATGAAGTTCTTTGTAAGGCATTCTGTGGGGTCGCTGAGAGCACTGGATATACAGGCTTCTTCGCGGCACATTCGCATGCCGAAATTGTTCTTAGTATTCAATCCCATCTTGAGCGCGACATCAGGGACTGTGCCGAGAGACTTTGCGTTTGAGAACACGCGAGACGTCTCTGCGATTTGTCCAAATGCGGCTCTCCAGCATCTTTTCATTTATTTTAGGGGAGTCGTTTAACAACTTAAGACAATTAAACTGGGAGTTTAAGGTCGAGAGCATATCATCAACAATGCGACATATCTCGCAGCAGTAATGCAAGTCAGATTTATTTTAAATAGCATTAGCCATCCGTCACAGAGCTAGCAACCGAAACTAAACTGTTCTACAGAAGTTAATTTCTTTCAGAATTCAGTGGGACAGACAATATAAAAATACATACATTATGACCACTATACAGATTGCCTAACATGAAGTGTGAGCAATATAATTAAATCAATTACACCAGTTAAAACAATAGGGTCAATCGGGACCCCGACAGACTTTGGCATGAAAGAGTAGCGAGGTCAACGGTAACCGCAAAAATGAAAGAACCGTGTACTATGTAGGTGACCCTGAATCCAGCTATTCAATACTAAGTCGTTAGCTACAAATATGTGCTGAACTGGCATTAGGTAAAGATTACGGAGCACCATGAATGAATATACCGACTTATGTGATCGGGTTAAACAAGAAGGTTGAGTCCAACGTTGAGTCCAAGTAAGCTAGGCAAACGAGTTAAAAATGGGCAAACTATTTTCGACGATGTCTTCTTTAATGATGGTAAATATATTCATCATGGTGGTCGTCAGAGTTTTGTCTTCGTGTTGTCCAATAGATTTTCATATCGATGTCAGCAACGAGGGGCGAGGTTGGGGATAAGTATATGTAGATAGAAATCGAATTTGAAATATTTATAGAACTCCCTAATTTAAATTAAATATAAGTTTGGAAAGAAAGAGGATAGTATTCTTAATCTTATAGTTCGAGTTTAAAGTTATGTTTTTTATTTTTATTATTATGTTATTTAGTATATATATTAGCGATCTGACTTAAACTTTTTTGTATTTTGTTTAAGTTTCTATATTTGTGGTTGATTTTGGTCTCCACACTAGAAGTTGGGTTTTCCCTAGCGTACTGTATGTGTTGACCTCCTTGAGTATGTCATTAAATTTTTCACTGAAGTCATTTGTTTATAACCACTGTTTTTTTCCTTTATCTGAAAACGAGATTAAAGTGTCGATTTCCGTGTCTGCTTGATCCATTGTACATTGCTCGATCTAGTTTTATTTACCAAAAATACTTTACCAATAAATTGTGTCACAACAAATCGTCACAATAACAATACGCCCTCATGAAGAGGAAATGTGTTTTACTGTTATGTTATATGAAATCGCCATTTTATTTGTACTTTACATTATATTTTTAAAGGGGAAAGATAATTGTAAAAAAGGAATTAATATAATTTAAGTCTAAGTCTAAGGATAAAAAACCACCAATAAAAAGAAGAGTGTGTTAAGGGAAGGAGAGAGGGAGAGAACAACGTCTCGCGGCCAATCGTCATCGACGCATGCACAGAGCCTCGTCAACAGCGCTGCCTCAAGAAATCTCAAGCAAAAATAAGATCTATCACGGCCACGGCCACCTGCATATGTATACATAGCACGGCGATCTCGCTGCCGACTACGCTGCCTCGCGCTGACCGAGAGAGGCAGAGTAAATGTTTCGCTGCCATCATATAACATACGCTCCAGGAGAGGCGAACTTAATGACGACTGCGCTGTCAATGATAGGAAAGATATGGAGGAGAGGAGGAAGGAAGCTGGAAGGCAATGCTTGTACTGAAATGGCGATCTCGCTCACACAACTCTATCGTGTTCTTTCAGAAAGAGAGATAGAAAGATAGAGGCTGGCTCGACTGTACAAAAACATCGCTGGACCAGAGGAATAATCGTACAGAAAGAAATCGAGTCGAACTCCCCTGCCCCTAGAAAAAGGTTAGCGGCGGAGGCAAAGAAGCGACTATGACCAGAGAAAAATATATGAGCATCGGATCAGAATGGAAAGCAAACAAGGCGAATGTTTCACGCCGATCGAGGCTTGGGGAACAACAATAGGAAAGGCTGCGAGAAAGACAAGGGTAAAGTGAACAAGAAGAATAAGGCCAGTAGGTAAGAAAAGGAAAGCATGACTGGTGCAGTTCAGGAAAAAAATTGAAAATTGTAAAAGAAAAAAGAAAACGGAAAAAAAGAGTACGAAAGTTTAAACTGAACGACTTGTGGTCACTTTAATCAGAACAGGACAGGTACTAGCAGTCAAAACTCGGACTCTCCCAAATTTTACTGAATTGCGAAATAATCGGCAAGTGGATATAAATAGTCGACATTTAACCGTAGTTTGACACAACATCAACTTTAAGTCGGATGCTCTGGGTTTGGACGACTTAACATTTATCCGTAGTTTGACGGAAAACACTTGGTTTCCCCGTATTTGTCAGTAATCTAACATTTATCGTAGTTTTAACGCAAAAATCTGGGTATATCCGTATTTTTCGTAAAATTAACATTCACAAGTCTAAACCGTAGGTTCGACCGGATTTTATGGTAGTTTCGCTATATTTGTATCGTAGCGACAGCATATCCTGGCTGGAAAACCTCTTTACACAACATTTTGCAATGTCCTTCTGTTAGTTTCAGCTCAAAAAAGTCCATCCGCTTTGGAGCAACCTGGTTGGTTCTTTTAATATTCACCCAGCAACAGAGAATGTTTTTCCCCTGAATAATGTTTATGGCACAATTTAGGAAAATATATTTAACAATTAATACTTATTAAAATAAAGGCTTACGATTAATAGACAAAAATAAATGTATATGCTATTAAGATATATGCAGAGTCTCTTTACCCGATAGCAGAAAAGTAGAATATAGTAGTTAAATGTTAAAGTTCATCTCTGGCCATGGTGAACCCTCTGTCAAGGCCAAGGAACTACATAAGAAATTTGTATATTAATGAAGAACTTTATGTTTAGAATTTTAACGTAGACTTTTTACACCTAGTGGAATGCACGTCGGGTATATCTCGGTTTGTCAGTTACGCGAGATTTGGACGGCTTAGGGTGGCTTGATTAATCTATTCTACGTTACTGGGAAACCGGGTTGATCTCGGATTGGCAATTATATGGTATGGGGTTGTGGGATCTGGGAGAGCTCGAATCTGTGGTATGGGGTTGTGGTACTCGGACCTCGAACCATCCAAACCATTGATTGATTCTATCAAAAGAGCCACCAAAATGAAATATTTTTTTCATATTTATATTCATAATATTTAGGTTATCGATGCCCAATAAAATTGATTCCGAAATATTAATAATAATACAAAGTGTTATATACGACTTCCCTCGAAAGGGCGTCACAAATGTTAATATTTAATAAAAACATAGCCTCTACTTATAATAGGTATCCTGGATCCGTCATAGAGACCTACATCTTTTAACAGTATCAGAAAGCACCTATACTTCAGATCAACGATTCACTTCCATTTTCAACAAGCAAACTGGAGATTGGTCCTTACAGGTATGTGGAGTTCGACTTTTTAATGTTTTATTTAAAGTATAATATAGTGCGCTTTAAGAAAGGACTCGTAGGACTCAGATTATTTCTTAGAATGGAAATCAATGAGCATAGCGCACTATCCGTTGGCACAAATCAATTTTTCGTTTAGTTCCACTGATGAATAACTAACTAAATTTGTTAGTCTTTAAGAAAGCTTAATAATTAAAATATATTAGTATATAGTTTTTATACTCAGTACTCAAGGGGGTCCAGGGAACTGCATCTCGCCCTAATAATATGCCTTTAGAAAGATTAATATATATAATAATAAGTAAAGAAATTAATATATATAATAATACTTCCAGAGTGATATAAAACACAAAAAAGTTCACTTTTCAATTATATTTATGAAATTAAAAATTTAAAAGCGCTCAAAAAAAAAATACCGAAAAAGGTTTTTTTGACCCGGGACCGGGCGACATATAGCTTCTCGTGCGAAAAACCTGGAAATTCTAGAGTTATCTTACAGAGTTCTAACGATTATCCTCGGGATATTAAATTATTAAAATTGATCCCATAAGCGAATCGAATGGTTCGGTTAAACTTTAATGTGCAAATTTTTAAAATTGTCCATAAATCTCGGCAGTCAATTGTGCAACGTGATTCTCTCTTTGTGGTCAACTTCAAATTTTTAATATGTTGACGATTTCAAGCTTGGTCTATATTCATCGGTAGTAGTAGATTCCGGAATGAGTGGAAAATCGCCGGAAAGCAATATCAAATCCTCACCAAAACTGACTAGATTGCACGCTTATATACCATTGAGTATTAATCCCAAACGATAATTATGCAAAGTTTTTGGGCACTGGGCAGGTGCCCAGGTTTACCTACCTATTTAAAGGCTGATGTAACGGAAGGGTTGAAAATGATAATGGACCTTCGGGGATACACTCCGCGATCTGGCAAGTTCAAACAAGACTGTAAAAAAATGGGTGTAAGAAAAACCACAGTATGTCCACATCAAACCACACTTGCCTTTTAATGTTTTACCTATAGAGGTTATGGGGCCAATAATAATATCAAATGGACTAACGCATTTTAAGACAAAGGTACATCTGCTTCATTAATATATGAAAAGTTATCACATCGTCTGGGCTTGAACTGAAAGGAACATTGACTTTTACCTGGATAGAGAATTATGTCAATGGAATGCAGTTTTAGTATTCCAGCACCTGAAGCTGGTAAGAAATGGTTATATTATTTAAATTCAAATGGTTCAAACATATCACTAATAACTGTGGGTCCACATTAGTAGTCGGTAGATGTTGAGAACTCACCGATAAGTAAGCGGTACTAAGACACTTTGCAATTATCGGATATATAGACGCAAGTCTGCCATTTAATTGCCAAAATTATATGTGTTTATTTAAATTCAGCTTGATGGCAGCTAAAACTCCGCTAGGCTAGCTGGTATGGTTTGCAACAACTCATATGAACTACGGTATAAAAATACCAATAAAACCCTTTGAATCTGGCTATATTTAGAGCAAGGGATATATTAAATAAAAAAAAACTAAAAATCTAGATGGACGTAAACCAATTAAAGAATATTATAATGCAGTTATGGAATTCGTACACAAAATTTCAAATATGTTAAATGTTACAAATAAAGCCCCTCCAATAGGATCACATCCCATTCATAAGCTGCATAAAATATATGCCTAAAACGCAATATAAAATATCATTGCAAATTAATCTGAAATTGACAATGATAAAGTAAGTAGTAAAGATTCTTTACAAATTAGTCAGAAAGTCAAAGAGGTCAATAGATGGGAAAGTTTGACCTAAAAGGCTTTGTATCTAATTCTAAGTTATATCTGTAAATAACCTCTTCGGTATGCTAACAGATCTAATATTAAGCGGAAAAATTTTGATTTTCGTTGATGCGAGCGAAAAGGCCTTTGCAACTATTGTCGTTAGCAACAGTATTGGGTACATTTACGAAAAACATTTACTTATGTTTATTATTATTATTATGGGCTTCGAATTTAAATTGTGTTAAATTACAAAAGATCATATGTATCCAGAAGATATGAGAGATTTCAAAGAGTAGTTCCATTTTTAATGTTTCTTCTAAACTGAATGCTTATGGAGTTCTAGTAGTAGAATTTTCTATTCCTATAATATGCATCAACGTCAAACATCTAACTAATTGTGAAATGGTATCATAAAATGTACAATCATGAAATAGATGAAACCATAGTGAAGAACCACTTGGGCAATAACATTTTGTTGAAATTGCATAAATCGTAACGCTAAACAACTCACCACTTTAATAGGTCAACTGCCCAATGAGAGAGTGACACCCATATCAAAGATCCTTTTCATTTGTAGGACTAGATTTCTTTGGCCAGGTTATGGTTACTACTTCTTTTCAGTTTTTTGGCCTAATTTCATTCTATAGCTGTGTTATGCATATAATATAGGTTTATTGTGATTTGTGGGGGCGGTGGGCATGATAAAACAAACTTGATCTGCGTGAATCGAGATAATAATGTTTGGTAGCTCTAGCCCTAATAGCCTCAACAACCTGTTATTTCATACGGGTAGACGGACTCGGCTGGTGATCCTGATCAAGAATATATATATTTTTTTGTATTTTTCCTCCTTTTCCCTGTTACATAGATTCTCGCTTGGCACTGAATTTTAATGCCCTTGAACCATTTGATCTTCTTATAGAATTTCCTATGAAATTTCTATGGTGGTTATGATATAGTCCTCCGATTTCAATACAAAGTTAAAATCCGATATTGAAATCATATAAACCATAAATCGACTTCTTTGCGAATATAATGAAAAAGAACGGATTAATGTCTATACTATTAGTATTATTATTGCTTACTATTTTCCCATTCTTTTGTCGGTACATTGTACAAAACAATTAGATCTGAATCTATGTGAGTATATGTGGAAAATAACTTTATCATACAGTCACTTATTTTTTAAAAAGCTAAAATCATAATTCTGAAGTCGTAAAAATAACTATATCTTGGTGTTGATGCAAATATTTGAAAATATTTTTTTTTTTTTTCAATTTATCTTCCGCAGCTATGTTATATAATATAGTCGTCAGATATGCTCCTTTGCGTTATATACTATATCTTACCTGTAATAGAAAAAAGACACTCTTCAGAAATAGGCAGACGGCAAAAAACTTCTGACAAAAATTGTATTTAATATCCTGTGTAACGAACTATTTTGCTTCGGTGTCTCTCTCTCTCTCTCTAATTTATTGTGTGGCTAGCTCAGAGAGTTCGTATGTTTGCCCCACCAAGTTTATATGATGTGATTGCCACAGCCTTCGTATCGATCGCCTCTTATCCCGCTGACCAAGCTATCAAGTGAATCGCCCGGCAGGTCGAACATAATGTTCTCCCTTTATGCCGCTTTCACTTCTAAAGCCCGCTCGGAACCGGGGATCAGGATCTTGCCGGCTTGGTGTTTTGCTACCACGCTCAACTCCAGCTTCTCTGGTAACTCCGTCTAATCCTTGACAAACAAACTTGTAGTTCTCTTATCCTTAATCCTTGTGTCCCGATCCATGATCGATGATCCTCGGTGCTTGATTCTTGATCTTTGAATCTTCACCAACTATTTCGAGGAAGCACTCACTCTGACTCTTACACAAGCCCACCGCCTCTGCTCACACCACTAGGTCCAAATCCATCGAGGTCCTGTTCGATCTCGATGGCCTTGGCTGGCCACCTGCATCGCAACTCTTCGGCTGATGCTATCCGTCTTTAACGGTACTTCTCTCCCAGCTCGCCTCGCCCTTCCATCTTCGCTGTTGGACGAGTTATTTGTTGTTTGGAGTTATTCAACTCCTCATAGTTATGGTATTTTTCGACATCTGGTCACTTGGTCCTTGGGAACAGTCTCCTTCCTGATCGCCTCCGCACCTCGGCGGCCACACTCTCGGGCCACTATTCCTCCGGCATCGTCCTCCAGGCCGGCGGTGATGGAGGCAAAGACGTCGTCGGTGCTGGGGATGGCTGGGGCTCATGGTGGCTGTGATGACAGTGGTGGTGGCATCGGTGGCGGTGATGGTGACAAAGGGGCTGGAGTGACTGCTGCCCTTGGGGCGCCCACAGCTGTGCCTCCTCGGTATCTGCCTGCCGTCTGCCACTCCACGTCCTCCTCGCTGGAGGCCTTTGGAGAGGCGTCCACCTCCTAGCGTTCGCCCTGATGAAACCTCGGTTCACCAACGATCTTCTTTCGCCATTTGCGGACATCGTACTATTAACGGCACCGTTCCACTCGGCTGGTGCTTGTGTTACGGTGTTACTGGATCCTTCCACTCGACTAGTTTCTGATTCATGACGTCATCGGCATAGTTGAATTTGTTTATGTGACTAATTTATGCTGTGCTGGGTTTACGTTTTACAATATAACTTATCGTCTTCCCCCTTTCGGGTTTTTGGGGAAATATCATTGTTTAATTGGCCGGTCGTCGCTCATCTTTATCCGATGCATGTCTTCATTTAAGGTCCCTTCGATTTCCCTCGATGTCAGTTTGTGAGGCGGCACCTTGCGATCCCCGCTCGACCCGCAACGGTAGCATTCTGTTGTTCTCTATCTAACCTTTCCGCAAACCAAACAGAATGTCAGCCCGCGAATTCGACACTCCCTGTCCCAGTTCCAGTCCCAGCTTCTGAACCCCGCATCTACGGCAGCCCTGTGATGGGTTTAGTAGCGCCCTGGCACCTGGCCATTTCTCCTTGTATCCTCTGGACAGGAAGAAGTTCTGGAAGTCGTAGTAGGATTAACTTACTGAATTTTGCCTCCAAATAGGATAATATTTCTTGATCCTTGATCCTTGATCCTTGATCCTTGATCCTTAATCCTTGTTCCTTGATCTTTAATTATTGATCCTTGATCCTTGATCCCGGGTCCTTGGTCCTTGAACCTTGATCCTTGTTCCTTGACTCTTCATTAACTATTTCGAGAAAGCACTTACTCTGACTCTTACACACGTACTGTTCCGCTTCTACCGTTGCTCCTTAGTTTACAGGCAGTCCTTGTCCCGGTATTCCTGGCGCCTTCGATCACGTCACCGGATCCAAGGTCCACCGGAGTTCCATTATATTCACGGCGTCTGTCCTTTGGCGGCCGTCTCTGCTCACACCAAAGTCCATCGAGGTCCCGTTCAATCTCACAGGCCTTGGCTGGCCACCTACATCGAAACTCCTCCAGCGACTTTAACGGTTCTTTTTCCCCAGCTTACCTCGCCTCTCCATCATCTCTGCTAGGCGCTCGCCAAGCGGTGCACTGACCCGCTTCCCTGATTGTTCACCCGCTCCAAGCGCTGCCAATTCTAACAATTTCTTTTAATCCATATACAAATTTGCATTTGCACTGCCACATTGACATTTATTTCCATGCATTTCAATTTTTATCATTTTATTTCCATGCATGTCAATTCCTTTATTGTGCATTTTAAAAATTCAATTTTACATACTTCTAAAGAGCGCGTATTAAATATATATAGTGAAAACTATAGCCAAAGTGAATATATCCAAAATCGAAGTGCTTATTTGTACATATAGTAACATATCCATATAAGCAATTACCCAAGAAACCAAATTAAAACTTTTTCAAGCAAATAGAGTCATTTAATTCCATTTTACGCAATATACGCTTTATAAACAATCACAATATTGCAATAAGCTTGGATCAAAAGGAAGAAAATTAACCCTTATGAAATTAAGATCGCATCTTCTGTACACCATCGAGTCATTTAATGCTCTACTACTTAAATGTACAAAAAAATCGACGTTTCATTCTGACAAAGTCAGTAACATAGATTTAGTCCAAACCCAACATCTGAATAAAGAATTACAAAATTTTGATTTTATTTTTAATCAAAAGTAGTCCAACACTTAATAAATAAGAAAAGGTCGATAGCTAACTGGCTAATTAAAAAGATATATATATACCACTAGATTAGCGTGTGGAATTGTCCTCAAGTAAGCAGGTTAATTGCCTGATCCGCGAATGTTAAATAGATGTACATACAGGATGTATAGAAATAAGCACTGTAAGATCAATCACTATCAGTTTATATTATTGTCCACGCAAGCAATGAACAAAGCAATACGAAGACGAATACATAGAAAAATTCCTGATAGAATCTACATGACATTGGCATGATCAATCGAAACTAACTAATAAATAGACAAGTATCTGAACCTACCCGGATACCGAATACAAAGGTCGAAATATTTATGCTAAATATGAACATTTTTAAATAGTAGCCTTATATCTAATACGTACATAAAAATATTCATTAAGAATAAAGAGTATATATGCTTTGTCGATACCAGCTCATCATCATGTAATTGCGGCAAACAATTTATTTACTCAAGAACAAATATTTTGCATTCACGACTCATCTCACTAAGATACTTTGCTGGAAAGAATATAACTAAAAGCACTCCTCGTTCTTTTGTTTTTTCGTGTTCATGTTTTGCGCTTCGACTTTGTATTAAATCTTAATAATATACTAGCAGGGCTTTAATTAAAGCTTTTATATTGTGATAATTAAAGTTCCCTTTCACTTCACTGGTACATGAAGCTGTTTTGGGTATTAATACTCTTATTTATTATTAATCTTACATTTAGTTTTGACCTGTGATTGCTTGTCTTAGAATTTTTTGCATTCCTCTTTGTAATCCATCAGTTACGCCACTGTTGCAATATGCACTGCCACCTTCTGGCCAGAGTTTGCTTTTATGAAAGAGTATAAATCTACGAAAAAGAAAAAGTGGACTGTAGAAATAAGTCTTCCTAGGCCAGACCATAACATTGTGCCGTCTATGTTTTCAAGTTTGTCCCACCCAAGAACCAACTCTCTCCTTCTCTTCTTCAATAATTTCATTTTTATTGCATGTTCTTTTTTCAACCCCCTTTCCACTAATCGGTCTAAAATAGACTTTCGGATAGGGACTATTTAATAGTTCTAGGTGATTTTAACATCCCTGGAGCTATTTGGATCTCAAATGGATCCTTAAAAATAATCTTTTAACTATAGTACAGCAAGTCAAGCATGTACGGAATTGATCCTTCCTTGATCTCTGCTTTGTCTTTGATCGCGCAAAGGTCAGATTGGTTACGGCGGCGCCACTCCCTCAACCAGATTTTCCTATCTTCCTACTATTTTCGATGTGACTATGGATATTGAGATTGCTATAGAGAATAAGTCAAGCAGCGCAGAAGGTCCACTGCTTTCGCAGGACGGACCTCGGACGGCTTAACCATTTTATATCTTAATTTAATTCGTCCGATCTATTTATTATTAATTGCTATTTAACCGAATGTGTTACGATATACTACCCGTCAATCTCGAATAAGCTCCCACAGTTTAGTAAAGAATTGACTCGCCTCAAAAACATAAAGACCAATCAATATTACAAATTTAATGGTACCGCTTATGTACCTGTTTTCTCGCTTTCCAATTATACCATTCTAAATTAACAGTGTTATAAGAACTAATTGACTTGTTGGCTTGTTGAGCAAACAATGATATGGAAATCGCCCATCTTATTATTCAGATTTTTCAAGCTACTTAGTCTTCGTCAATCGATTTAAACAAGAAATCCTATTTGTCGACATCCAACTCAAACCAAACTTATTCATACACCATGGCCAAATCGAACGCAGTCTCCAGTCATATTTTAAACTAAAGCTCGCTTCTTTTGGATCTTCAACGTGTCAAAACTATTTATTTGACAGGTCCCGATATAATACCAGGCTGTGTGCTTAGGTATTGTGCCAAGACCTTGTGCAATCCCCTTCTAAAGTGTTTTACCTTATCCTTAGTGTCCACAAAATATCCACATACTTGGAAGGAATCATTCGTTATTCCTCTCCAACTGCAGAGAAAACGCTAAGTTGGCAGTCATCCCAAATCCCCATCTTTTTGGAAACGTAATTAGTCCCCATTTGCAGCACATTTATAGACCAGTAATGTTTCTGTGGCAAAATTTATTTATTAGGCAAATGTCAACGACAACTCACTTTCTTTATAACAAGTTGCAGACAGATGTGGCTTTAGTAAAGCACTTAACTCAGTTAATCATTCCCTTCGACTTAATGCATTTACCTTCTGTAGCCAACCGTAGTAAGATTCATATATAACCTAATCATATTTTGTACGTAAATGTCCTTCTGTCGACCTTATTAGCATCTAATCCTAACAATCACGTGGCTTAATTCACAAGGGACACTTTAGTTTACTGTTCGAGTCCGTGTCCGAGATTCCTCTGTGACAAACGCTCAATTCTTTCCTAATTAAGCGTCATTGAACTTTAGATTCCATCCATTCTATTCACCCTACTACATTATATCTTCATTAGTCCAAACCGACAATCTCCAACTTGTCACAGTAAGGACAAAGGTAGTTCCATTACCTAAAGAATTGATTTATAAAAAACAATGCGTACATGTCCACCCTTCCTACAGATAACGGAAGACCATCGTTGCTGGAACGTTTACGTCAAATAGGTGCTTCTATCTAGCGGCAGTGTCGAGCAGCAGTTTCTCCAGATGTTTCCATTTCTTGAACTATGCTATAATGCACAAATTTAGTAATAAGATTCAATGTGAATTGAATTTAAGCAAACAGTGACATGCTTAAAGAAATGTGGCGACCTCAAATGTTCAGCAAAATTTAACAAAGCATTTGTCATGGTCTCACTAGGATAACGTGATCCCTGTTCACTTATCGAATTTTTTACGAACATTCTGCTGAATTTGCGGAAAGATTTGGTATCCCATGGAGCCACAAATGAGTCCAAATGTGCTAGTAATATCCGTTGTGTCCGATGGGAGCCACATTCAACGACCCCACAGCACCCTGTCCTAAAAACTTCCTAGGGTATTTGGCCCCTAATACCGATATCACCAATGAAACAGATATTTGATTCAGAGTTTATAGTTGTTAAGGAGTTCGAAACTAAGGAATAGAATAAGCAGGTTGTAAGAATTAGGCTTCCTGGCCCAGATTAACCAATGCACCCTCTTCGTCTTACAGTACGTCCGTTCCAAAAACTAGCCAAGCTTTTTTGTTGACAGAATAACCGATCTTTTAAATTCATACATCATTCCCAAATCGACCCCAATCTTCTGTCCTGGTTTAATCGACGGTTCGCTTAGCTTAGGTGTTCAACGTGGTAAGTCCACGTCCTCCGAAAAACTATAGAGGAATCTCTATAGGATATAAATAATTTCTGCAACATGCATTTATCAGATAAATGTCAATAACCACTAATCTTTGAAGCTCCTTTTTGTAATTTCAAGAGACTTCCAAAATAACGTGCAGTATTTGACTCCTTTAACCCTTTAACCCCTTTCTTCCCTTCTTGTTAGGAAACTCGACTTAATGCATTTTCCTGTCGATCGTATGTGGATCTCAGGTTATCTAAATAGCAGGGGTCCTGCATGGAAGCCATCTGTGTCCCTAATTGTTTACATAATTTATTATGCCCAAAGTTAGGAACCCTAAATAACTTACCTTTCCAAGACGACCATGGTACGATACACGATATATCTATAACCTAAAAATCAATGGTGATGTACAAAGTTATAAATTGTTAGGTTAGCTTAATTTCCACTCACCCAGTAGAGATACTAAAGCCTGTATACCTTTAATTTTCCACCATTGTAGAACATCATAGATAGCCTTCCTAATTTAAACACTTTAATGCTTTAATACCCGCATTTGTTACCTAAATATCCTTCTCTCGAGCCCATACGTGTCTGGATTAACAATTAACACTTGAGTGTCCGACCGCATCAACGTCCGAAAATTTAAATTTTTTATTTTAATGTGGAATATATGTATAGATTTTAATAACATATACATATGACGGACGTAGAGCCATTTTGTTTGGCAGATTACGGTGGGACTTCTTAATCAGTGTGAAGAAACATATTTTGTGAAAAGAATTGATATAACTGTTCCCAAAACCCCGAATATTTAAATGAATAAAAATGATGGAGTGATAAGCTCTGCGTTTAGTTCAAGTGAGGGAGATCAAGAGATCGAATGCGTTATGCGAAGCCAACCAACGATATTGGAATCAAGTACACAAGAATGTCAAGATCCCAAATTAAAGAGGTTTTTGGCTTGAAGTGGCAAGCCATCTAGACTAAGGCTTTAATGCTGTGATCTGCGTCGAGTGGGCTTTTGCGATCGAGAGGACTTGTCTCGCGAAATCTGTTGAAATAGCATATTCCTGCCGGGCTACGAAGATCGCGGAGAATGGTTAAATTTTTTGGTAAAATGGGAATCCTGAACCTTGTATGGACTCTAACGACGGTTCTGGTGATAAGCGCGGCAACGAGTCGACTGAGAGCTGTAATAATCAAACTCATAAAAATATTAATGAAGATTTCGCAAATGATTCTCCGATTGTCCTGAACGGACAATTTATATATCAATATTTTTACAACCACAAGAAAAGTTTCTTTTCATATAATCGAAAACAGTTGATTGTCTCGCTCAAATTGCGAAACTGCAATCGTATACAATCTTTGGATTCCCAAAGTAAGCATAATTCCTTATTAGAACTGATTCCAGTTAAAACCAAAATGTAAATACTTTTTCTTATATATATAATTTAATGTATGTTTGATATATTATATATTTTAAGATAAAGTTTCCTCAAATAAGAGATTCGGGAATATACGAATGTCAAGTTTCAACAACACCACCAGTGGGATACACCATGATATTCTCAGTTGTAGGTAAGTCGTTTTCGTCTTTAACTTAATGTTATTATTAATAATTCATAAATTTTGTTTTGTTAAAATCCGAATTTTTACTTTGATATTATACTATGTCTCTATTCTCTGTCCTATTAATGCCAATTTTCCAGAAGTCCAGACTTTAAATAATTGAAACGATCTTATGTAGTAGTCAGTAAATCTTTCTATTTGTTCAGCCATGAGCTAGGCAGCTGCCCAGTCTATACGTTAGGCTCATTGTGATTCCGACTGAGCAAGATCAGTCAAGATGATCCACAAAGACCATAAGGACTGGGACACAGGAGGTTTTTAGAGCATTGTACCTCTTCTTCATTCATTTGGCTTCTGCCGAAGTCTTTATACGATACTGACAGTCTATCAGTGTATCAGTGTCGAACTATCAGGGTCCTGTCTGAAAAGATTTTGTTCGAGTAGGTTGGCCAAGTCAGTGTTTCGTTTCTTTAAAATGTTAGAAAGCTCCACCTGTGGTCCGTAGTCCGGTCGTATTTCTCTCGGATCTAAAATAGGTGTGATCCTCGGCAAGGAGAGTTAGATGTAATACAGCTCAGAGCCTTAATATCAGCTGGGCTGTCGAAGAAGATGCTATTTAGTGCCTTCTGAATTACAATTACCTCTGCATGAAAGACACTGTAATGTAAATAAGATTAAGTACATGTCGAACCAAGCCCTTTAATGATTTAAACACCCGAAAGCTTCGCTACGTTTGGCTAGTTTGTACCTCACAAAAATACTGCCCCATTATCTGCTCACCAAGAGATGTGTAATACGAGGATAGGAACGATTACGTTCAGAAACAGTTTCTTCCGTTTTATTTTAAGGGGACTAATGTTCGCCATTCTAGGCAAAATTGACTCTGTGGAGAGGTTGGTAGTGTGCTGGTCTATGAATCTAATAGTTCCGAGCTCGTGTCCGATTCATAACAATTGTGCCTTTGTAATGTGAGTAAGCTAATTAATTCAGGACGTTGATGTACTGCGGTACACTCAAGTAACCCTTCGATACCAAGCACATGCTTGTTAGGGTTAGGTGTAATGTAGGCACGATAAAGGAAGTATAGATAAAAGAATGCGAGGAAAATATGCTACACCTAATGAACTAATAGCACGCTGCTCGATTGCTTGCTTGCATGTGTAATAAGTGGGTTATGATTAATGTTTTTAGTTTAAGAAGGCTATCTACAGTTGATGTTATATTGTTCAAATCGTTATAATTTGCATATATTAATCTAAAGGGTTCAAGCATTTCATAAAAAGATATACAGTAATGCTAAACTAAAGGTAAATAGGATCTAATATTTCCACAAGATACTTGGAAATTTGGCTGACTTAATAAGTTAGTTCTCTCCACATTACCACGGATTAGGTTATATATGAAGGCGATTTCTAGCATTGTTCTACGGTTGGCTAAAGACGGTATATTAATTAGGAAAATTCTACTGGAATAGGAGGGTAACCTAATGTTTACATCCCGGTTTAAGCCGCCTAGAGCGAAACGTTTAAAGTTCTTTTGAACTGATTTAATGCGTTTACTATGAACATCCGACTGGGGACTCCAAAAGCGGGACTAACGAATTATATAAATTCTTCGTAACGACAAGGGTCATCGAATTCCTTCGACAACCATTTAATAAATTCAAGCACATTCCTGATTTTAACACCATGCACGAAATATGATCAATGAACTCAAGTTTTGGATCACCAACTAGGCTGACTCTTTCCGCAGAGCAGCAGATCAGCATATAACTAGCAAGCTTTGGAGTAACACGTGAGAATGTCATCAGGTTGCACTTAGAGCCATTCAAGTTTAATAAGTTTGTACTTTACCATGTTTGAAAGTTATTAAGATCTGCTTGTAAATCCGTCCGATCTTGTATTGAACGCGTTTAACATCGTCAGCGTACATAAACTCTTGAGTAAGTCAGAACTTTGGGCTGGTCGTTAATATATAATGTAAAAAATAAGGGACCAAAATGGCGCCCTTGCGGAACACCAGAGGTAACGCGAAGAAGAACATTAAATACATTTTTTTTATGGGTGACCCATTTAGGTAACTCGAGATCTACCTAAGAAGATCAACAGTGTTGACAAAATTATAGAACTGATTTAAGTCCTGCCAGAACTTAATCCTGCAACCAGTCAAATAGTTTTAATAACTATTAGCAGCGTACATCGCTTGTCTTTGGTGCAGCTCGAACCGCTCCTTTCGACTGTCAACTTTACCGCTAGCCACCGAGTTCCTAGTCAAAACACATTAACATTTAGTTAGGAACTGATTCTTTATTGAGCGCTCACGCCATTTTATAGCTGATGCACTTATGTACTCGTTATATAGTCTTATTATAAGTACTTTGACGAAGGGGTGAGTGACACTTTTTATACGTCGGCTGTAATTTTAAATAGTTCTTAAACAACATGTGTGTTGATAAAGCGGCGCGTGGTACTTAAAATATTCAGCTCATTGGTTGCATATAATTTTAAGTGGTTCTTTCTGTGCGGATAACAGTGCATGTTCACCTTTTTGAAAAAAAAAACACTGCATGCTAAACTCTGTGAAACTAGCCCGAGCCATTAGCAAGCGAGAAAAAGCAGCTGGAGATTCATAACGTTTAAATATAGAAAAGCGGTTGGACTTTATATTTTTAAGGCGAGTCTCCTTTTTACTAAACCAAGGAGGCTTGTTTGAGATTGACGGATAGTATAATGGAACACATTCTTTAAAAAAGGAATTCATGCCCTTATTAAAAATATCCATGGCATTAACCATCGAAATCATATTCAATCAGCTCTAGTACTCATCTTGCAATCCGAGGATACAATTAGATTCTTTTTAAAGTTAATGCAACGAATTTAAAAAAATTTTCCCTGCGCATAAATTCGAATTTTTCGAATGGCATAAATGATCGCTAAAGATCCCAGTTCTAAACTGTGGTATATGGTTTTGTCTTTTGTCGTAGCATTAGAAAAATAAAATATACAGGCGGGCTCCAGTTTTCACTTTCGCACATTTCGTAAAACTTAAGCGTAAATCAGTGCTCCGGTAAGTTTTTCTCCCCTCATCGAATTCGAAAAAATAAAATATTTGCCGTCGGCAACAACAACTTGCGAACTGGTTGCTAGGACTGCCATACTTTTGGAGGAATGAAACAATCTGGTTGAAATACTTATAAAATTAAATGGTGGAAATTAATATTATTTAGGAAGCGTAAAATAAGGTTTTAATAAATAAACCGGTTTAATTTCATTGTTTAAATACTTATTTTAACATTTCAAAAAGGTACAAAAGTCATTGAGGCCACTGAAACTGAAACTGTGTAAAGAGTTTTAGCCCTTTTGAACCGATAAATGAACTACTTCTGCCTTTATTTGGCTTTAGTACAAGCAATTGAAAGACATTTAAAACTCTGTTTAATTCTAAAAACAACCAAGTCAGTTGTTTGAGCAGTAAAAACTATTAAATATTCAGATAACAAAACGATGACAAAAACTTTTCGAAAATCGGAGCCCTCTCAAATCGAAAAAACAAAGTGAAAACTGGAGCCCCACTTATACAGTGTAATCTATTATCATTATATCTTGCAGCAATACAGCCCCAAATACTTGAGCACTTGTATCCGTATGCAGCTCTAATCCTAAGGCTGTTGCTTCAAATACTTTTTTCTGAAGTATATCGAAACATTCCAACACTTTCTCTTTAAAAACAAAATCCTTTATCCTTCTTTATTAATACATACAACACTTTGCAATCGATCCTTCATAAACCTTCTAAAATACAAATATGATCCCAAAAAGCGTCTAACTCTATGTTATTTGTTTGGCTTCTATTTCGTTTTCCGTAGACTCAAATACATTACTCGTCACAAAAAGCCTAGCTTGTTCTGCGCAAATCTTTTAAAAACTTTCTTAAGCATCTTTAAATTTTCCCATGTTATCGTACTTCCATCATTTCATCCAAGTAAATTATGACTTTATTTTCTTTTATCATATATGAAAATTATATTATATTATATTATA